>PVKA01000872.1:0-132500 GCA_004027165.1 Ctenomys sociabilis
TTAATTCTTCATGTAATAGTTATTTTTTTTTAATTTATTTTTTATTTTTTTGAGACAGGGTCTCATTATGTAGTTCAGGCAAGTTTTGAGCTCACTGTGTAGCCAGGTTGGCCTTGAGCTCATTATGTTCCTCTTGCCTCAGCATCCTGAGTGCTGGGATTATAGCATATAACATCATACCTGGTTCTTCTAGTTAATTCTTTATTTTTTGTTTAAATGAAAAATAACTTCCTGATAGTACAAAAAAAATTTATGTCATCTGAAAAAAAATTGAAGCAATGCAGAAGAATCCAGGAAGAGATAAAAACCATCTAATTTCTACTTTTTTAATATTTACTTTTGAGATGATAAGCTTTAAAGCTTATTTTAAAATATCATAATGCATGTATAGTATCCATGTAGAGTTAAGTGTTTACTTTTAAGATTAGGTATCCCTTTGAGATCTCACTCATCTTCCAAGGGAAACTTAACAGCCTAAGATAACCAGAATTCAGTTTATGTGTGTTGGGTTCATTCTTTTTCCATGTTCATATATACAGCTTGGACCTTTATAGTATATGTATAGCCTGTACGTTGGTACTTCTTTCATTCTTTCTGTTAATTCTAATTGTATTTGTATTTTCTGTATCTTGTTTCTGTTTCTATATGTACTACTTCCAAGTCAGCTCAAATATTTGAAACTCATTGGTTTAATAGGCTACTTTATTCAACTGATAGTAGATCTGCCAATCTGCAGGAAGTGCATGGAGCATTTAAACTCCTTGTCTAAAATCACTAGTAGGAAAGTCACATTTTTTTATTATTTTTTTGCAGTACTGGGAATTGAACTCATGACCCTGTGCTTGCCAGGCAAGCACTTATTCTACTGAGCTATCTCCCTGGCCCTGGAAAGTCATATTTTGAAGTTAGATATCTGAAATAAAAAAATACTGGTTTTACGATACCAAGAGATACCTTGTGTAATAGACTCTGTATGAAAAGTACCTCTACACCTGTGCAAAAATTGAGTTTAAAACTTAAAATTACACTACTCAAATACTCTGGAGTGTCCTGCCTAACAAATGAACAAAGAATTGATCTTGGGCTGTTGGCATTTTGGGGGTAGTTGGTAAGAAGAAAATACAAAATCAGCTGGATTAAGTAAAAGAATCAAGAACTTTTCCTTCAGTTTTTGTATGAATTGTACCTTAAATATTAAATCCATGTAATAAATGAAGAAATAGGAATTGGTGATAGAATTAGACTAGGGAGTAGCAATCTTTTTCTGCAAGGATGAACTAGTAAATATGTTAGGTCTCGCACTTCATTACATACTCATAGTTGCACATATTGTATTCCTGTAACCCCTTTTTTAAAAGGGTGTGATGTGCCAGTCTGCTGACCCCTTGAATTAGATCATCTCTGTTGTCATTGTATTTTTACTTAAGTTGTTTGTGCTTTTCAGAATATATTCAAGACAGTTACGCTATATTTCAGAAAGCAGCCACCCACATATTAAGAGAGGTTTACTTCTCTTAATTGTAGCCAGTAAAAAAATTTAACCAGCTAGGTGTGGAGGCACATGCCTGAAATCTCTGTGCTCTGGGAGGCTGTAGGAGTCTCAAAAGATTGAAGAAGCTAAAGATGTAGCTTAGTGTGAATGACCCAAGTTCAATTCCCAGCACTGCCAAAAACAAAACAACCAACATGACTAATACACATTTTGAAAGATATCTTGATCCTTTGAAAGATAGAGCTGGGGAGGTAGCTCAGTAGAATAAGGGGTCTGAATTCAATCCCCAGTTCTATGAAAAAAATAAAAAAATAAACATAGGTTGACATTTGTTTTTTCTTCTTGCTAACCATAGGAAGTATTTGAAAAGGAGCAGTCCATCTGTGCTGCAGAGGAACAGCCTGCTGAGGATGGGGTAAAAACTTTTTTCTTAACCTATCCTTCCTGATGAAACAAATGTTTTATTTAATTCTCTGATTGGCTATATTATTGTGGGAGAGCAATTCAGTTTATGAAAATATTTAGTTAAACCATTCCTATGTAAAAAATACTGTAACTTGCAAGCTATTACTGTGATTTACTGAATGTGAAGTGTGTTATAATTTGCAGCAAAGTGATGCTAACAAGAACAAGACAAAAGCAGGATGGCAGCAAAAGAGTAAAGGACCCAAGAAAACTGCTAAATCAAAAAAAAAGAAGCCTTTAAAAAAAAAAACTACACCTGTGACACTACCACAGTCAAAGCAGCAGAAACAAAAGCAGGCAAATGGAGTAGTTGGGAACGTGAGTTTATTTTTTATCATTGTTATTGCCATTATTGAGTTATATTTATTCAGAAATGTTCAAATCTTATGTGTGCAGCTCTTGAAATTTTACATCTCTGTGTACTCCTTAAATCCAAATCAAAATTAAAAGTCCTAGTAGCATACTAGAAAGTTAGTGCTTGGTAACCCCTCTATTCACCTCCTCAGCCCACTGTCCCCTATTACTTGGTTTATATACACCATAGATTATTCTTGCTTGTACCATATAAGTGGAATTATTGTATGTCTGGTTTGCTGCCATTCAACATTGTCTATGCCATTTGAGGGGTGGAGTACTGGGGATTGAACCCAGGGTCTTTGCACTGAGCTATATTGCCAACCTTTGTATTATTTTTAATTTTGAGATGTTTTTGCTAAATTGCCATAGCAGGACTTTGAACTTGCAATACTCCTGCCTCCACTTCCAGGAGTGCTGGAGTTATAGGCCTGTGCCACCACATAACATTCATCTTTTTGTATTAGTTGTTACAGTAATCTATTCTGTATGTGTGTGTGTATTATTTCATTGAGTGAATATAAGATACTATAAATTGCCTTTCTGTTACTATGTTTATTCTTGTGTGTAGCATTCATTTTTAACATAGCAGTAGATTGCTGAGTTAAAAGATAGGTGTATTTAACTTCTTGAAAGAACCTGTTTTACAAAATTTTATCATTGTATACTGTACATAGTAAGAGGTCTCAGCCTAACCCAAGTACGTGGAAGTATTTTTCTGTTTCCTTTAGAAGCATCATTATTTTACTTGTTACATTTTAGTTCTGTGATCTATCTTAAATTAATTTTCATGAATGGTGTGAGGTGTGGAATATTTGCCAATAATTCTAGCACTAAGATAATCTGTCTTAATCACAGTGGCACTTCATTATACAACAGGTGACTGGCCATATTGTTTCTGTGTTGGTGTATAGACTAGTTCATTCTAGTAGCTTATTCTTGTGCCAGTACTATACTTTTAATTTTAGCTTTAAGTGAAGTCTTATAACATGGTAGCATGAAGTCTTCCAGTTCTTATTAATACAAAGTTGTCCTGGCTATTGTAGATCTTTTGCATTTCTGGCTAAGTATTAGAATAATTGGCAATTTGTATCAAAAATATGCTTAATGTATATTGATGTTGGCACTGGTTAAGGATGAGGAAATCAACACATTAATACTCTTTATCATTATATGGTTTATCTTAAATTGGAGCTTCCTTAATCTTTTCAGCAGTATTTTGTAATGTTCAGTGGCAGAAGTATGTTACATCTTTCATTGTATTTACTGCCATGTATTTAGTACTTTTATGTTTCTTAAATTTTTAAAGAATTATTCTTCAATACTTTCACTGATATATAGAAAAATCATTGATTGCCAAGTTTGACCTTGTATGAAGTCTTGATGAATTGAGACTCCTTGTATGGAGTTTTAATGAAGTATTCATTATACTTTCCACACAAGCAGACGTGCTATGTATTAAGACACTTTTTTCTTTTAAAAATTTATACCCTTCCTTTCTGCCTTTTTGACTTTCTCTGCTGGCTAGAACTTTCACTATAATTAGAAATGATGATAGTGAACATCCATGTTTTTTTTTTTTTTATTTTAAGAAAGAAAATTATTTCACTAAGTATGATTTTTGTGGATATACTTAAAAGTGTGAGAAGTTTTCCATTTTACTGCATTTGATAAGTTTTTAAAAATTTTATCGTTTTATTTATTTATTTTTCTGTATTTTCTGGATGGGTCTACAGAGTATTCAGGATCTCACTACTAGATTGGACTCAAGGTGATCTTCCTGTTTACAGCCTCCCAAGTTCTGGGATTACGGGTGCATGCCATCATACCCAGTCTCAATTGCTGTCTCAGTGCACTCTGGGGGTGGCAGGTCCCAGGGATTGGGGATCGAACCCCTGGCGCCTGAGCCTGCTTGCAGGTGCTTAAGTCTGCTGAGCTATTTGGCTGGCCCTTGAGAGGAGTTTTAAAAGTCAAGACTAGTGTATTTTATTAAATATCCTTTCCTAATCTATTTGGTTGACCATTTGCTGTTTTTTTTTTGTCTCCTTTTGTTAATGTGATGAGTTATAAATTAAAATTTTTTAAGCCATCCTTGTATGCCTGGGTTATATTCTCACTTGGTTATAAAAATAACCTTTTTAAAAACTTACTTGAATTTGGTAACCTTTTGTTGGATTCTTACATCTGCTTTCATGAGAGAATATTGGTTTGTCATTCTTATAATTCTCTTAAGTCTTGTAACAGGTTTCTGCTAGTTTTAGTAGGAGGCGTTCTCTTTCTGGAAGAGTTTGTATAAAATTGGAAAATTCTCTAAGGTAGTCATTTTTTTAAGATATTCTTTTGAAAATTTGTTGATAGTACTATTAACAATAAAGCATTTTTCCATTCTTAAGTTTCAGTTTGAAAGATTGTCTTTTGAAAGTACTTAAAAAACAGTGAGACATCACTTAAGCATTTGCAGTCAAGTTTTCAAGTAAATCGTTTTAATGCTTACCTTTCTATGGAATTACAACAGCATTGACATCAGTATTTGACCTTTTTTTTTTTTTTTTTTTTTTGGTACTGGAAATTGAACTCAGATACATCTCCAGTCTGCAGTATTTTTATTAAATTTAGTTCTTTCATTACTAACAAATCCTAGTTTTTAATACAGGTAGTCCCCCTTATCCAAAATGCAGAGATGCTTACCTTCTAATCCCAATACTCGAAGCTGAGGCAGGAGCACTGCCGGCAGTGTGAAGGGAGCCTGGGCCACTGTGCAGTGAGTGGAGGGCAGCTGAAGCACACAGAAAGAGCCCATCTCAACAACAGCGTAAATTGGGCCCCCAAGCATTTTGGAAGATGAGCATAGACCTGCAATATTCTAGGTGTGCACCTGCAGTCTAAGCATGAAGTGCATTTACGTTCATGATGGCAGTGGGACACAGTAGTCTTCATAGTGTTCATGAGCTACAGTTGGGTGGTGTGGTATTTTCCTGTTGAGCCATCACACTAGTGCTCCAAGTTTTGGATTTTAGAGTATTTTGGATTTTTGGGTTAGGGATGTTAAGTCTACTACGCCAGGCAAGGTAGAAGTTTTATTTCGGTACTGGTGATTGAACCCAGGTCCTGCCACTGCTACATTCTTACTGTAACTTTTAAAATTATTTTGAGATAGGGTTTTGTTCATTTCCTAAACTGCCCAGGCTAGACGTGAGCTTCCAGTTTCCCTGCCTCAGCCTCCCAGAGTGCTAGTACAGGATTTGTCACTATACCCAACTCAAAATATAATCATTTAAAATTTTTGAGGCAGATGCAGGGGCCATGGGTTCAGTGCTCCAGCCTGCTGTGCTGGCCCTGCCCCAGGCGTGCACTGAGACAGCATGGTGGCACGCATCTGTAATCCCAGCACTTGGAAGGCTGTAAACAGGAGGAAGACTATGAGTCTGATCTATGCAATGAAACCCTGTATACCCTGTCCTAAATACCAAAAAATAATAATAATAAAATAAAATTTTGTTTGATCTTCTGAGTACTATTTGGTGTAAAAAAAAATACCATCTGGTCCCAAGTGTCCTTCTTGTCCACACTTCGTACTGAAGACAGTTTTTCACTTTCCTGACATCTCCAGTATATAATACTAATCGCTAAGCTCTTCCTCAACACTGAAGTAGGCACTCTTCTTTATCCTTGGGCGCCGAGAATCCTCAGAGAGGTTGAAGGGCCGGCATTGATTTTCCATTTGTTTTGTTCTTCCATCTTGCTGGCAGGCGATGGCTTGCTGAGGCTGTTCAGAGCAGGGTCCTTATCCTCATCCTGGCTTCCTTGCTACATCCTTGATTTCTTCCAGTTTGGCAGTTTTCTTTTTTTCTTCTTTGGAGGCTTATGTTCCCTGAGCATATTCTTTGGACAAGCATAACTTAGGTGTCCACTTTCCACACACTCGTAACATTTAGATTTATCAAAGTAATTTCGCTTTCAGATGAATTCAGCTGTACTTCCATTGTCAATAGCAATGCTTGCCTTTATCATTCTACCAAATAACTGTTCGTTATTTATGGCTCTGGTGCAGCTTTGTGCAGTCTTTATCCAAAACAATATAAACGCTATTCCTTTACTCTTCCATGTGTCTTTGTCTTTCATTAGTAATAGGATAGTCATTTTGGCCTGGAGTTTTTAAAAGGGCTTTTGTTTTACAGTTTGTTTCATTAATATATGTATTCTCTCTCTCTCTCTCTCTCTCTTTTTTAAAGTAGTTATAACACATTTCTTTTTCAGTGAATTTGTCTTATTTCCTCTATTGGTCAATTGGCATAGTTACAATATCTTTTTTTTTTTCCTTTGGTGGAACCCGTGATTGAACTCAGGCCCTTGCACTTGCCAGGGAAGCACTTATTCTATTAAGCCATCCGCTCCAGCCCCCTAACCTATTATTTGTAATGTCTGTCAAATCCAGTTATATTTTATAAAGTTTCTAAATAGTGATTTGTGTTTCCTTTTTCTTGCATTCTTGCTGGAGGTTTATCAATCATACTGATCTTTTCAAAGAACAACTTTCGATTGTTTTGAGTTCCTTTCATATACCTGTTTTCTATTTTTGTGAACTTATAGTCAGTTCTTACTTTGCATTTAATTTGCTGTGCTTCTTCTTCTTGAAATGAACCCACATTTTGCCAGGGAATTGACTTTCTTTACTGAATTACATCAGTTACAGAAAATGATCTTAATCTCCTAAAACAATTGTTTTCTATACATTACCCATTTTCTTTCCTTAAGTAAAACATGTGTGTAATTGATGTTTTGAAAGCTGGTAGCTGTTATGATGAAGTATAAATACAAATGTATTTTTATTTTGTAAACTATGATGAATAAAATAAGACAAATAAGGAGAATGATTAAAGCCTTCATTCTCTCAGCTCTTTATACATAAATAGGAATATTTTTGCATTTCTAAAATTCTGTATAAATAGTGAAATTTTAATTGTGAGCCAGTTTAGTTATATTGACAACTGGCTTCAGAGACTTGAGTGATAAATATACACTACAGTATTGACAACTTCTGTGGTTGCTATTTTTTAGGAAGCTGTGGTAAAGGAGGATGAAGAGGAAGTTTCTGACAAAGGTAGTGATTCTGAAGAAGAAGAAACCAATAGAGATTCCCAGAGTGAAAAGGATGATGGGAGTGACAGAGAGTCTGATAGAGAGCAAGATGAAAAACAGAACAAGGATGATGAAGCGGTAAGACCTGAAAGGCTTAAGTAATTGAAACTGTACTTGGTAATGATTTGGGAGCCTTTTTTGTTTTAAAATGGACTTTCACTATATTTCCTGGTCTTGAACTCCTAGGCTCAAGTGATCTTCTTGCCTCAGCCTACTGAGCACTAGGCCTATGGGCAGGTTATCATGGCTGGCTGTTGTGAGTTTTGTTGTTACTCATTTCTTTGCTTGTCTTGTTTTAAATAATACTGATATGTGTATGCAAGCAAGCTTACTTGTTTATTTAACAGCTCTTTTTGTATTTGTTACTTTTTTAAACCTATTCAGTATAGGGTCTGCAGGGCCTCACTACACAGATTGGACTCTTTAGTGACTCCTCTTTTCAGCCTCCCAAGCGCTGGGCTTGCATCACCACACCCAGTCTCAGTCACCCTTGTGGGGGGCCGGGCCAGCCTGGAACACTATGTCTGCCTAAGCAGATGTTTTAATGTGCTGAGCTGTTGGGTTGGCCCTTATTACTTTTTTTGAGGCAGTCTCACTATTTAGTTTGCCTCTTGAGTGTTGGGATATGGATGTACACCATCATGTCTAGCCTATTTTTTTAGGAATGACAGGGATGGCAAACATATTTTTTTCAAATAGGGAAATCCTAATCAGTTTTTGTTTCAGAGTTTGTTTGTGTTTTAGGTGGTAATGGGATTGAGCTTAGGGCCTTCACAGTAAACTACCTGTTATGCCCCTTTAAAAATATTTTTATTAGTTACTGAGTTGCCAGACTAAGCTTCAACTTTTGATCCCCTTGCCTCAGCCTCCCCAAATGTTCGTATTACAGGCACATACCACCATGCTTAGTTATCTTACATTGGTAGGTAAAGAAGGACCCGGATCTGAGGTACAGCAGTGTAGTTTCTTTAGGAAATTTTCTTATTGGGCATGTTTGGAAATTTGATAGGAAAATGAAAGGTAGGTTGTAAAATAGTAGTTACTTGCAAGGCTTTGTAATAGATTTAAGGTGATGTTTAGTTGAGAGTAGTTACTCTGGATCTTGATGCTAATTAACATTATAGAATACCTTATGAGGTATGTAGGGTACAGAGTATGGAAAAGTTTCATGGTATTAAGTTGCATGTAATTTTTAGAATATTGAGAAGTATATGTTTGATTAATAAATATTGGTCCTCAGAGACTCACTGCAAGTGAAATACTGACTTGATCAGCTATTTGTTTTGTTCTTTTTTCACTGGGTTGTTGATCTAAGAGTAAGACGTGGTTTATGAGAAAAAGACCCCATAAGTAGCTTCTGAAGCAAAAGGCAAAGTCAAAACTAGGAAGAAATACGTGCACAGGCTTAAAACTAAAAGTAATAATACATTCCTTGGGAATGGTAGAAAACAAGTGTGGATGACTGTTTTTACTAGTTTCTGGGCTTTGATTCATTTCTACTTTTGAGAATTAGTGATTTCCAGGAAATAATGTACGAAATAAATTATTTCTTCAGCCTTACTTTGAGAGAGTTGACATAATTGTTTGGGTATTTTAGTTTTCATAGAGGAGAGACTCTTAAGGTTTTACAGTCTAGTTTGTTCAGATGATCAAAAATAAATTTATTTGGCCAATAATTATTCATCATCATGTTTTCTCCCAAATGTTTTCTTAGCTGACAATGAATACAAGCCAGCTATGGAGTAGTTTCTGCCCTTGTATGATAGGTAGGCAGGCTAGCAGGATAGATAGGATCAATACATACATACAAGATCAATACATGCAAGATCAGTACACACATACAAGATCAATACACTGAGTGGTGGCATCTACTCACTTTTAATGCATAGGAAAATTGGGTTAGGCTTTTGCTCAGAAGTTCATATTTTAAGGCATTACCTGGTACTAAAAGAAAATGGATATGAATTTGCCAGATGGAGAAAGGGAAGAACAAAAACTGAAATAAGGCTTAGGAGGTATGAAATAATTAACTTCAGAGTTGTAGAGTAGCTTAAAACAATGAGCCAAAGAAGCACAAAGAGCAGTGGCAGAGATTGGAGCAGGGGAATAGGGCCTGTTGTGGACAGCATGTGCTCTGGGATGCAGAGATATTTTAAGTTCGAGCTGCAAGACAATCAGATTTGTAGGAGTGGAATTTGTTAACTCTTAGTAGTTAATTGCATTGTCAGGAATAATAAGCTCCTTGAGATGACCAAAAACATAGATTTCAAATATTTTTATTTTTTCTTTACTAGGAATGGCAAGAATTACAGCAAAGTATACAGAGAAAGGAGAGAGCTCTCTTGGAAACCAAATCAAAGATCACACATCCTGTATATAGTCTTTATTTTCCTGAGGTGAGTGACACTCAGCCTTGTGTTCTCCTTATTCCACTCATTTTCTCTTGGATGTATCTCTTTGAACCTTGTTGTTTTAAATGTTGTCTAGGTCACCTTTTTTAAAGCATATATTATAATATGAATTTTTTTAGTGAATATGTTCTTTAAAAGGACAAGTGGTGGAGCTGGGGAGATAGCTCAGGGGCAGAAGCCTGGCAGGTGCAAGGTCCTGAGTTCAGTCCCCAGAACCAGAAAATATGTGTGTGTTGGGGGGGTGGTTGTTAATTTTTTAAGTATTTCTGTGATTTCTTAAGCTTCTTTTTGTGCTTACATTAAATATTGCACTTAATGGTTATTTCTCATTAACAAGACAGGGAGTCTTTGTCAGATAAATGTGTATTTTATTTTTGCTTGATTCGTAGGACTCTTACCATTCATGTTTAAGTAGGATAAAAGCAATCTTAAACTTTCCCTCTGAGCACTAGACTTGTTCTGAGCTCAGTAAAGTGTATGTCCATACCACTCTGAATATGCCTGATCTCTTGAGTCCAGTAAAACTGCCCTGGTCTGTGGAAATGGCTGTAGAGCCAGGTGTGTTTCTGGCCCTGAACAAACTTTAGTCAGAACTCAGCATAACTGAGTCCTGAGTTTAGGATAGAGCATTGTAATACTACTCACTCTCTTGTCTTTGTTTTGTGATTTTACTTGCTTCTTGCTAGTCTTTGTTACTTGTAGTTTGGGATTCCCTTGATAGTTTGTTTCTGAGGATGAGTCTCCCTGTGGAACTGAAGGCAAGAACTGATTGTTCCCAGTTCAGAGAAACTGTTCTGTAGCCTGTCCTAGTGTTTACCACAGATCATTCTCCTCACTACTCATGTTTGACTGGTGATTTCATACATATATATATATATGTCTGCTTAAGAATGTCAGTCCAGAGATGGTAGTGGCTGCTTAGGCAAACTCCTAAATAATTTGGCTCTCGTAGTAAGTGGCTCTGCACAGAGTTGTTCTGATGTGGAGAGGTCTGCCCAGGATCCCATCTTAATGTACACCTTGATCTTCTTGCGGGTCCTGAGCTTTGGGCCATCAGTTGGGGCATTATGCTCATTGCAGATGTAGTCTGCTGACACCAAGAATCCTGAAATCAAGTGAATAGATTCAATTCATTGATTGATTTAAATGCTCTGGGTGCTGTGAGCTGCATAACTTACGTATAAAGGCAGTTTTACTTTAGACTTTATTTAGTTGATAAGTGTGATATTATTTACTTGCTTTAGAATGTTTTATTAACAAAAATGTCTTCATCTGTATGATAAAGTATCTTAACATATCTTTCTTACTTTACATAAAATTTATTTAGGGTCTTCTTGACATCTGTCTGTCTGCCTTCCCATGTACCTGACTACCCACTTAATAGTCATTGGCTGATTTATTACTGAAACTCATTTTTTTTAAAGAGTTAGGTAATTGTGTGACATTTGTTTCAGTTTTGTAAGATGGACTTCAAAGATGTAGTATCTTTTGTAAGATGGTTTCAAAGATGTAGTATCTTTGAAGATGTAGTATCATTGGTATGTGTCACTTAATGCACTTTTTGTGTTAACATTCTAATATGTACTTACATTATCTCAGTTCAGCTTCATAATATGGCCAGAGATAAGCATGCATCATTTAATGATGAAAGAAACCTGTGCTTCTCATCCATCCAATTTATTTATACTATTTGTTGGATGGAGTCTCACTAATTGCCCAGAATGACCTTGTACACGTGGTCCTCCCACCGTAGTTTCCTAAGGAGCTGGGATTACAAGTATGTGCTCTGTGCCCAGCTACAAAATTGGATATAGAGAGGCAAAATAATCCAGTTTTGTATAGCTTTAAGGCGAGTATTGGCAATATATAACCTACAAATGAACTATAGCTCCTAGCCTTTCTTTAAAAAAAAGAGATTTATTGTAAAAAATAAATTAAAAAAAAATTGTTACTGGATCTTGCTATGCAAGTCAGGCTGGTAGTGATCTTCCTGTCTCAGCCTCCCCAGCACTGGGATTTCACATGTGTGCTACCACTCCTGGTTTCAATGGCCAGCATGGAGCACCTGAGGTTCTGGGGCTAGCAGAGCCAGCAGGTCATGTGATACTGGGGATTGAATTGTGGTCCTTGCACAGGCACTTAGACCACTGAGCTATGTTCTCCAGCCCATAAATAAAGTTTTATTAGAATGTAACTCTGTTCTTTTCATGCTGCCACAGCAGATTCTTATAGCTGTATCTACTTGACCTACAAAGCCCAGGTATTAGCATTCCATGTTGAGATTATTATATTGTTATACACTTTGTATGTTTCAAAACACATAGACATATATATTTACAAATATTCCTACTATAATTATCCAACTTTTGGATTAAGCAAAATTTAATTTTTTCATTAGTTGCTGTACACATCATCATGCAGTTGTGACTTACTAGACTTACTAATCTAGCAGTGCTTCTTATATGTTCAGGTACTTAAACAGAGGAGCTTTTAGTTGAATTTAGTATAGTGTTTTGAAAATGATAATAAACCATTTCTTATGGTTAAATAGAAGGTGCAACAGGTTTGGTATAAATGAAAACACAATAGGTTTTTTTTCTAAGTTCTGGAAAATTGAAAGTTAGGATTATTTTAATTAAATGAGTATTTAGAATACCTAGTTTACTTGACATAAGTGCCTGCCTGGCCAACCGCAAATCTCTGCTACTAAAGGGGGGAAAAAAGAGAATATCTAGTTTACTTTTAGTGCCAAAACATTTGTTTTTTTTAAAAACTACCTTAGAGAGATACATTCTATACCCCATTGTTAAAACAGATGGTGCTAAGCAGGTAACTCAACAGTTACTGACGTGAGCCATGACAGCTCCTAAGCACATTGAGGTTTGGTGCTTCCAGACTGCTTGGCCTGCCACATTCTTTTAGAAAATATTTTTCTGCCATTTTTGTTCTTTCACCCTGCCTTCATTGTGCATTCTGGTGGCAGTTTCTTCACTCCATTCTTTTGCTGTCCCTGATTTTTTTGAAGTTCAACAGAAATGCCAAGCTTATTAAAATGTGCAGACAAAGGTATACGTAGATAGACCTTTAGAATGTGAGATACTTGAAGGGCTATGAAGTCTTTTATGTATTTATTTTTTGACTGTCCAAGTCTCTTCCACTATTTTGTAGCTTTGCTTATTACTAGGTGAGATTACTAAGATTATGTGCTGTATCAGCAGTCCCCAACACTTTTTCACCAGGGACTGGTTTCATGAGCGGCAGTTTTTTCCTGGGTGTGGAAGTAGATGGTTTTAGGATGATTCAAGCACATTGCATTTATTATGTACTTCATTATTATATATAGTAACAAAATAGTTATGTAACTTAACTATACTGCAAAATGGATGGGAGCCCCGAGCTTATTTTCCTACACTGTGCTTTGGGGATAAAGGGAAACAGTGTTACCAATTATATTACTTATATCCAGTCTACTCCATAATCTCATTTTAGTTGCTCTTACTGCAGAACACCCACTGCACAAAAATATGATTTTAGAAATGGAAGCAAACTCTTCAATGCTTTACTGGCAGTATCAGGATATTCTTTCTTGACTTTAATCCAGAACATAATGGAGATTTGAAGTTGTCTCAAACACAGTTTTTTTTTGTACTGGATATTGAACACAGGACCTTGTGCTTGCCAGGCAGGAGCTTAAGCCCCTGAGCCCCCAGGCCTCAAACATACTTTGAAGGCCACCATCATTTGTAGGCTAAAGCATTTGGTCCTCTTCTAGCATGGACGAAGTCTGTTTACCTGGCCTATTCACATACGGGTTGTGGAGCATTTCCTTCCCAGGTGTGGGATCTTTTGTGATTGGAAAGTTACGCTCAAACTCTTTCTAAAGCCAAGGTAGATGATCATATTCCAGCTAGAAGATAGAAGGCTCTGTCTGAAAATCCCTACTATCTGTTTAAAACAAGTAAACATATCCCATTGTTTACTTGTCAAAGTTTGGCTTTGAATGCAGCCCTTTTATCTGCTGACTTAAACACAGTTAACATTCTTCTTTGCAGTAATAGATTGAGTTTGTATAGCAGATTGATTATGTCACACAAGTTTTGCAGCCTATTTTGTGTCACTGATAAAGGCTTTTGGTGGCAGTTTTTTAACAAATAGCTCTTTTGAGTGGCTCTTGTACTGCAAAAATTGACCAGTGAACTAACTATAGAAAGTAGACAAGCCCAAACTCATTTCCATGTATATAAGAAAAGATAGGTGTGCTCTGTGTCCACCTCACAGAGCTACATGAAGAAATGTGAGTTAAGGGAATATACATTTAATCACATTCTGCAGAACATGGTTAAGTTCAGGCGACATTTCTTGGTTAGGGTAGGTTTGGCTTCCTAAAGGTAGATCACTGATGAGAGCATTTGGGTTATAAGAGCCACTCCAGAGAGTGACTGTAATGCAGGTGAAGCTTAGCTTGCTTTCCTACCTCTCACCTCTACTGCTTTTTGGCCTGGGTTTGGAGATCCCTGTTTCTGTGATATTATAACAGTGTTTTCTTTTTTAGAATGTCTTCATCATTTAAGGTAAATTGGGTTTTTAATATACAGATCCATCAATAAGGAATCATTGAAACTCCCAAAATTTCATGCAAAGTTATTTTGGGGAGTAAGGACTAGATGTACAAATGGTTACAGATTATTCATTATGTATTTATAGAGCCAGGTCCTGTGTCCATGCTGAGGACATAGCAGTGAACAAAATGAGGATCAGTTTCTATAAAATAAGACAAGCCAAACCCGTTTCTTTAGTTTTCTCACTGTTTGTACTCTTCTCTCTTTTTTTAACCTTCCAGGAAAAACAAGAATGGTGGTGGCTTTATATTGCAGATAGGAAAGAACAGACATTAATATCTATGCCATATCATGTGTGTACACTGAAAGAAACAGAAGAGGTAATTGCTTAACATATCCACTTTTGCTTCATAGAATTTTTTTTAAATATCACTGTCATATTTGGTTTGTTGCGTTATTTGTTAATGATACATTTATAAACTGTTCTCTGATGTTGAGGGGGTGTGCTCATTGTAAGGTTTTAAAGAATTGTTAAGGGAAGGCATTAAAAACTTACTAGCCTTGGAAAGTTATCATGATATGTCTTTGGCAGTTGTGTCTAATGTACCTTTCTTACTCTCTAGAATTTAATAATTATTATAAAACTTTGTGTTTTTTGTCTTTATTAGATTAATGTTAAGGGTTTTTTGTTGTTGTTGTGGCAAAACCAGGGATTGAACTCAGGCCCTTGCACTTTCCAGAAAGCATGTATTCTACTGAGCCATCTCCCTAACCCCTAACAGTAAGATTTCCACTGAGCCATCTCTCCTGCCCCCTAACACTTAAGATTTCTTTTTTTTTTTTTGCGGAACTAGGGATTGAACTCAGGCTTGCCAGGCAAGTGCTTATTCTACTGAGCTTTCTTCCCAGCCCCCAATGTTAAGTATTGTATTTAAAAAGAAAAAAAAAATTAAGAATTAAAGATCTAGATTTTTTAAAGTGGAATTTGGATTAGATATCATGTTCATTCTTAATGATGCCAAATGTATTTTTGTTTGTTTTTTTTTTAGCCTAAGGGCACTCTGTTCTGTTTTCTTTCTTGATTTCTTTTACACTGGTGATGTACATAGTGCCTGACATCAGGGAATATTATATCAATCTGCTCCACATTGGTGTTACTAAGATGGCTCAACTAAAGCTTTTTTTCTGTTGTAAAAGTACTTTCTTCCTTATCCGAGGGTGATCCCTGCCCCATGTGTGGATGTCCCATTCTCCCTTAGTCCTTTACCCAGTCATTTTAGCATACATTCATTGATTAAAAGAAAAAAAAGATAATTCTTGTCTAAATCAGATTTTACTCTACTCAGTACTCATTGTAGTTTTTATTTTTTTATGTGGGAGTGAATGTGATGTTTAAGTTGTGTGTGTGTGTGTGTGTATGTGTATTTGTGACCATTGTTCATTTTTGTTGAGTCCTTTAAATTGGTTTGGGAATTTTTAAATGTGAAGAAATCAGCCCTTTGTAATACAGATATCTCTCTCCCTAGTTTGTTTTCCTAATATAATTGTTTATAACAAGCAGAAAAAGGGAAGGTATAAGTCAGGGGTAGAATTAGTAGTGTCACAAACAAGGAGGGGGATTAAATATAAACACTTACCTTTTAAAATCCATTTTCTTTTTTAGTTTGATTTTAAAGTTTTATAGCCTCCAGGTTTGTTAGAAAGGTTAAACAAAAATAGAAGGTTCTCCCATGATTTCTAAAATTATCTTAATGGCCTCTTTTAGTATATAATGTTGACTACAAAATTTTGAAAATTGGACACAAAATCACTTGAGTATTCAGATGTCTCTTTTTTTTTTTGTACCAGGAATCAAGCTCAGGACCTTGTTCTTGCCAGGCAGGCACTTGTGCCACTGAGCTATATCCTTGGCCTCCCAAATGTCATTTTAAAAATGTATTCTTCATCCAAGAGGAAATAAAGCTTCTAAGATTTTATGATTGTTTATACTTGGAAGTTTATTATTTGATGAAGAAATAAAATACCATTTTGACCTTTGAAAGCATTGAACATTTATCATTGAAATAAAATGGGCAAGAATTATCTATTTAGTGAACTATATTGTTGTATTAATTTCAGTCTCATTTCTTTATACCGCATTTAATTTCTTCAAGTTGTCTGGGTAATGGTCAGCATAGAAATTGGTGGTTACTTTATCTTTGTTGAATTTTGGAGATATGATTGACTTTGTAAATTCTTCCTAATTTGGGTTACTTTTATATAGTATTACATACATTTGTTGTTGGGACTTAAGTAACATTTCTTAGGACTTGGTGCATCACCTAAGCAAACTATTAAAGCACTTTGGTCAAGAAATTTTAAGTATATTGCTATTGTTACTCCACAAAATACAGTGTTTTAAATGCTAATTTTATCTTCTAGGTAGAATTAAAATTTCCTGCACCAGGCAAACCTGGAAATTATCAGTATACAGTGTTTTTGAGATCAGACTCTTACATGGGTTTGGATCAAATTAAACCATTAAAGGTAAGGGTAAGGACTTTTCAAGGATATAGTGGCCTTTTGAGTGGTTAGATAAGCATAAGAAAAGCAATTTTGGTTTTGAAATGTAACAAAATGGAAGGAAAAGCAAATCATTTCATGCTTTTTCAATAATAAATGTAAGTTATTGAATTAAGTTTTAAGGAGTATAAGAACCTTGACTAAGTGGGCCTGGTGGTACAAACCTGTAATCCCATCACTGGGGAGCTTGATGCCGGAGGATTGCCACAAGTTCAAGGCCAGCCTTAATTACAGAGTGAGACTTTGTTTCCAAAAAAATGATAGAACCTTGATTATACATTATTTTAATGTGTTGTAATATGCTGTAACTTCTAGGGCCTCACCAGATAGATTCTGTTTTCTTTTAAGGGATGGAGAAGCAAGCATGGTGATGCATGCCTGTGATCCGAGCACTTGGGAGGCTTAGGGAGGGTGCAAGTTCAAGGTCAGCCAGGGCTCTATAGTAAGTTCAAAGTGAACAAAATCTTGTCTCAAGAAACAAACAAACAAACAAACAAAAAAAAAACAGCACAGAAAAAAAAAAAGCACATAGATTTTTACCACCAGTCCTCTTGGAGCAGTTTATTTAGATAATATTTTTCTATTAACTGTTTATTTACTTACTAGTTTTTTAATCATCTTAGAACATACCCTTTCCATTGTCTTTGAAGCACAGTCCTATAAATGTTAACTATTTCACTTGATCTTTTTATAGAAGACATTCTGTTATGTTAGTCAGATTTTGCTGAAGTATTGTTTGATGGTACAGAATAAGGGGAACTGGTGAAAATGAACCTCTTTTCTCCCATTAGACTTCCAAATTTCTTTTGTTTGCTATAGAATTTTACTTCCCAAGTCTAGAGGTTACAAAATATCTCCTTGAAAGTCATGGCTCAGTAGAATAAGCACTTCCCTGGCAAGCACAAGGGTCTGAGTTCAATCCCTGGTTCTGCCAAAAGAAAAAAAGAAAGTCATACTTTCAGCAGAAGACTTTAATTGTGATTCTATTTTTTTTGTATTTTAGGGAAGGGTCTCACTACTAGATCAGACTCGTAGTGATCTGCCTGTTTACAGCATCCAAAGAGCTGGGATACAGGCACACACCACCATGTCCAGTCTCAGTCGCTGTCTCAGAGTGCCCCTGGGTTGGGGCTGGCACAGCAGGCTTGGGGATTGAACCCCTGGCCCAGATGCTTTAATTCACTGAGCTGTTTGGCTGTCCCATTAGTTACAATTCTTGCTTAATCACAATTACATTAGTCTTTTACAAAAGCTACAGAATTATATTCACAAATAGTGTAAGCTGTATGAAGTTAGGATATCGAACTATGTTAGAAATTTAACTACATTTACATTTAGTTGATTTACTCACAGGATGAAGTGTATTCTAGATGAATATTGTACATTTAGTTTTATCTATAAAAAATCCATTTTCTTTACTAGATATGTATTCTGTATTGCTCCCTGAATGTCTGATGTCTGTGTTTAATTTTTCCATATAGTTGGAAGTTCATGAGGCTAAGCCTGTGCCAGAAAATCACCCGCAGTGGGATACAGCAATAGAGGGGGATGAAGATCAGGAAGACAGCGATGGCTTTGAAGATAGCTTTGAGGAAGAAGAGGAGGAAGAAGAGGAGGATGACTAAGCAGTACTGTGAGGAGACCACAGTGTTTGCACATACTTGCAAATTTTTATTGTTTTGGAGGTGTATAATAAACCAGAACCAGTGCAGAACTGATGTTGAAGGAGGTGTTAGTTTCTTTACTAGAAGTGGGTGCATAAAATAGGCAGTTGGTGGTGCCTTCGTGCAATCTGGAAAATACTGAAGGCTTGCTAAGAGCCCTTCATGTATGGGATGGTGCATTTATTTCATCTGCAAATGATAATAAATTCTTTGTTATTAAAACTGTCCAGAAGTGTGAGCTATATATCACCTGATCAGTTTATGGTCCCAGTAAAAGTTGAGGTACATGAAAAAAGTCTGTAATTTTTCTTTGTTCACCTTTAGTTTTCATAAACTAAAGGTATGGTAAAAATCACAATTATGTTTTAAATAACTTCTGCTTGTTTTTAATCTCTTGATAGGCTCTTATCATTTATTGATATTTTGCAGGTGATGAAAGAGCGTTATACATGAATTCAAGCCTTTTATTTTCACTTATGATCATTAGTTGGCATTCTCTCACATTCCACATAATAGAGAGGGGTGCCTTTTGGATTTTTCGTTTCTTAACTGCCCCATTGTCAGACAGATTATAAAAAATTACTTTTAATGGCTTAAAACAGTTGTAAGCCACTCTTTTAGCCAATCAGTGTGGGATCTTACTTTTTTGATAAGCTGTAGGTCAAAAATTATTGTGGGACCATATTCTCTGATATCGATGGTTTATGTTATTAAACCTTTTATAAAAGGTTCACTACAAAAGCTGAACTACTCTTAGCTACTCTTTTAATCTACCTATCAGAAGCCTTTTAAGGAAAGAAATACAACACGCAAAGGAGGCATTTTTTGTATTAATTTTGAACTTCTGTCAATAAAATAGAAGTTTGACTCATTTTACATTTGTAATTGTGTGTTTTTACTCCCAGGGAAAGGGCATACATAGGATCATCATTCTTTCATTTTTCATCTAATATGTACAGTGGTACCTTGGTTCATGACTGCAAATGGTTTGCAAGTGGAATCATTTGGCAGAATTTTGTTTTGTTTGCAGATACTGCATCAGGTGACAAACATGACTGTGGCTGTCTTTTCCAAAATGATAGAATAAATTAAGTTCAAATGCCAAAGCAGCACTGTAGTACATAGTATACAGTGACTGCTCTCTCTGTATTCATAGGAAAACCCAGGAGTGAGGGGGTTTCTTCCCTTAGAACAACCAGCAGGGCACTGCTTAATAAAGAGAGTAGAATAATGGTCATGTTCACTCAGTGAGGCATGAGGAGTATTTTTATTATGAGCTAAGAAGGAAACATAGGATTGATTTGTAATGAACTTCTCAAAATTTTCACGAACTTATGACCTTGTTTCTTTAAAAGGTTCCTGTTCTCCATGCAGAATTACTATTGGTATTTTGTTATTACAGCTACTGGAAATTAAATTTGGAAATTACCAAAAATATGATCTTTTTCTGGTTCTAAATTTAGGATATACTACTTCCTACCAATGGTCGTAGATGTTTTAACATCAGAACTTTGATCTCTAGTTATAAGAATGTCTTGGCAAACAGGAGGCTGTGCCATTGAGTATTTGTTTGATTTTTACAGGGGGGTGGGTTTGTATTTCAAATCAGGTTGTGCTATGAAGCTTTCAGTATCTGTCGAGGTGTTCTGGTCATGTCAGCGTGACCGGGTGCAAGCTGATCTACCAAATAAAAGAGGAAGTTAGAGAGATGGGTGTTAGAAGCTCAAGGAAGCTGAGCAGAGGAGAAGCTGTAGCATTTGCATTTCCTAGCTTTCTTGGAGGGTAGTTTTTCTACCCTTTTTTCTGTTTTGCTTTAAAGAGTCTATACAAAGTTCATTGAAACAACTGACTTCTCTCTAGCTTTAAAATTACCTAGAAAGGCAAATTTCACAACCTAATAACTCACCACAGTTCTTAATAAACAACATCACCTCAACATTAGAAGGATGTACTGTTTTCCTTTACCTATTACATGATGTGTATGAACGTCCCCAGGCCAAAAAGAACCTCCGAATTTCCTCTACTGACTACCTTAGGTATCCTCCTTCTGTGTTCCAGAAGTGTAAGAACTTACATGGTTCTCTTTTCTCCACTAAGACACATCCCTTCTTACTTTCTGTGGAATGAGAATAATAAACCCTGGTTTATATATAATCTAATGGGAATAGTGAGGTTTCATTTTTCTATCAAAAAATTAGTGACATTTTGTCAACAGAATAGATGAGTATATAGATAACAGTGTGTATATATAGACAGTGAAATGGGTTATTTATGAATTTTTAAAATTATGTAATACTTAGTTCTTTAAATTGGTTATCTATTAAAATACAGCCTTTCATGAGACTTTTGTTACCATAATTGAAAAATGTAACAGATGTGTTGTATTTTCCACATGGAAATCTCAATCTCAGGTGTTCATGTCTCTAAATTTTTCTTAACATGTAAGTTTTTGTAATTGAATGAGAGTTTCTATATAGAAGAGTATCTGTGCTCTTTTCCATCTGTCCCATGCAGCTGGACCAGTGGGCTGTGAGGTAAGAGGCCAGCAGCTGCTGTGGGTGTGGGGAGAGGGCGTTGAGGATGGGAAAAGACTAAGCATGTTATTCTTGACCACAGTCTTTGTTCACTTACTTGATTCAGCCAGTCCAACCCATATACTGGGGTGTTTTTTTTTTTTTTTAAGTAATAATTTCATATTTCAAATGTAACTCAATACCTTAATTTTTTTTTTAGCATTTGTTGGTCCTCACATTTACTAAGTTTCTATGTTCACGACTCTGAGACTAGGAGGGCTGTAAAGATAAAATTCTTGTTAAAAATTCTCAAGCAGATATGTGGCCGTCAGTTCTTGTCCATTTGCATAGATTGGCGACCATTAAATGAGAATCCCCCACATCTCTCTACTCTAGGCAGAGAGATTTTTTTAGGGACTTGTTTTGTTTACCTCCCCCTACTTCAGATAGAAAAACCTTACTCTTCATTATTCTTCTTTAACTCCTTTCTGTATGTTCTGAGTCAACTCCATGAAATTCTTTTTTAGTTTGCCTTCAAGTGAAGCAAGTACTGGTGACCTAACGTGGCATCTTACTGTAGTGGTTAGTTCCAAATGTGTCTCAAGAAGTTAGCACCAAGCATCCTTATACTTAAACCTAATGCTAGGGCTATGTTGCAAAACTTAAAAGATTTGATCTCATACATTTTCCTGTTCTGAGCGAAAACCCTAAATAACAGCAGTCATTGACATGCTTCAGGGCTGTGGATTCAGGTGGGGGTGTGTGCATCCCACGAGTATGCAGATGATTAAGCCGTTGAGAAAATATTAAAATGATTATTTGTATTTAATCTCATCCTTTTAAATTTCTATTTTTATGTGTTTTATAATGTACATAATATATTATACAATTGTACACTTCTATAATTTATAAATAAATACATTTATTGGTGCGTTATATTTTTTTCTGATTTGGGTGCATAATCATAAACATTTGAACAGAATTGTACTCTGCTGGAGGCAACTTTCATTGTGTCTAGCCACCCTGATGCCCCAAGAACAGCTCCTGAGAGAAGTGTGCTGGTGTGAGTGATAGGCACCCATTGTCTGTGGACTACACATGCCAAGGGCTGCTTGTTAGGTCTGTGAACAAAGGCTGTGACTCAATGGGCTTTGCAGTCAGTAGCTAGCTGCTGTGAGTTCAGGGTGTGAGACTCTACTTGTCAGCACCTGTTTGTTAAGTATTCATATTAGCCTAGTGCATAGAGGAAGCTGTTTTCTGCTGACATCTCTGCACATCTGAGGGCTCCACTTTAAAACTTGGGGAAAACAGCAGCAATGAATGCTATTATAGAGTGAGCAGAGTAACTTCACTTATTTCTCTATTTTCCAGTTTGGTTCCAGTAGAGGGCATTACAGTTTAGTCTGAGGGACTATTCTATCTGCATCTTGTAGAATTACCCCTTGCTCAGTGGTGTAAGTACTTACATAGGCAAATGGAAGGACCCAGGTTTGATCCCTAGCACTGCGTGCGGTGCAATCCCTGCCTCAGGTGTACCACCAACCTGGCCACCAAAACTGGCCGTGGTGGCATGTGTCTGTAATCCCAGCACTGTGGAGGCTGAAACAGGAGGATCACTATGAGTCCAAGCTGTATAGTAAGACCCTATACCAAGTACATAAAATTAAAAATTGTAATTACTCCTCCCAGTATTGCCTTTGTTATGTGTGTCCTCTAATACATTAAGTGTACTTCTAAGTTTTCTGACTGAAAACATTGAGTCCTTTTGCAACAAGATCTAGGAGATAATCTGTATAAGAGAATTGGACAGTTAGGGCACAAATTTCTTCACAGTATTTCATTGTTCCATGGTCAGTGTGCACTCTTAGTACAAGCTGATGAGTTCACCTGCTGCTGTCCTGTCCTGGGCAGAGGCTCCATGTACCCACTGCTCTGTCATCCTGCGTCAGTGCAGGTGGTGTGAGCTTGTGCCAGTAGATGCTGCCCCTACAGTGGATGCATGTCACAGCTAAGGAACAGCATGGGAAGCAGTGAACCCACTCAGTCGTCAGCATCAGCAGAGAACTTGACCCTTTTAGTCAGGTTCAGCAGCCTGCCTTCCAAGGCTGTTGGCTACATAAACATGTTTGCTGAGGTAGTCTAGAGAATGGCTTGTGCGAAAGTACATGGACGGGGGTGAAACTCAAGGAAGATGGTCTCTGCATGTAGAATTTACTATATAAAGGACCTCTCTATAAAGAGGCAGAACACTGATTTCCAAAGGGGCTTGCTTCCTGACAGGACCAGTGTGGCTATCTTATTTGACAATAATATATATCTGACAAGTGTTTTCATGTCAAAGGTACTTTCATGTTACAGCTGAAGGTAGTTCACTGATCTGTGCATGAACTGAATGAGAGACCTAGAGCCTTCCAAGTTGAATTCAGTAAGGTGTAATGGGAAAGAATGTTACACCTATTGTAACCATGTAATTTTGATGATTGTCCTCTGCACCACAAACAAAACTTACATCTTCCTAGACAAACTCAATGTTTGCTTCTAAAGAGTTCCATGGACAATAGTTTTCATTCTTTTAGTAATGTCCTTTTCCAAATATGCTGTCCAAGCCCAGGGAACCATTAGACTGCCTTTGGTTGAAATAATTACAGGGCCTCTGAGACATTGTTCTTCCCCAGTTACTCTGGAGAAAGATTTGTTTTCATTTTTAACTATGAAGTCATTTAGGGATGATGCAGATGAGTAGAGAGGGTGGCTGAAGTTGCAAATAGACATTTTGACCAAAAATAAGGCATGTAACTACAATTCAATGAGAGAATTTGAATTTCCTGATGTTGAACCAGCTCAGGAGATCCCTGGGGAGACACGGAGGACTGGGTACCCACAGCCTCCTCATTGTTGTGCATCAGTCTGTTAAATGAATCTGCAGTCCCATCTGAAGTCACTCCAGCTCTTTATAGTTTCTTGATTCTCTACCACTTTCTTGGGATTCCAGTCACTGATTACGCTCTATGTCACTTTCTCAATTCCTCCAAAAGCATTCTGTTCCCTGTGTAACATGACAGACAGGAACTGAGGGGGTGTGAGGCTGTCCCATGCTGAAAAGACTCAAGGCAGCCCTTTTGGGTCACTAGATACGATCCCTCCCTACAGCCAGCTCCTGCTCCACAGCCTGCAATCACCTTTTCTGAGATCAGGAGAGTTTGCCCCACCAAGCCACCCCTCTCACAAAACATGGGTGGACCTATTATGGAAATTAACAAGGATTAGTGTGATTATCAGCAAAGTGCTTTTGAGAAGGGGTGATGAAACTGGCGTGTTATGATCTGCAGCATTACTTCTTTATACACTGAAAACCCCCACAGCTTTCAAGTCTACTGATTTAATGACAGGGTGTCTCACTAAATGTCAGGAGTTGACACTTCAGGAACAGCACATTTCAGTTGGAGTTGAAGTTTGGCAATAATTGAATTTTGAGTAGAAATTTGAATGTTTTAGTACGTCACGGAATAATTTTGAGCCAGTCCTTCATCCAAGCCCCTCCTTGGTGTAATAGCAGAGGTGGCTGCAGGGGTGGAGACAAAACCCCCCGGGAACTCCAGTCAGGAGCTGCTGCTGAGTGGCATAAAGGTGGGAAGCTAATGGCATCTTGTGAGTAGGTGCTGAGTACTTGGGAGGTGCTTACTTTGCAGTCTGGTGTGGAGACAGTTGCATCCGTCCCACCATGCTGATGTGTGGGAGGGAGATGGACACCAGTCGCCAGAGAAGAGGGTGATGTGTCACAGCTGGTCACCTGGAGCTGGGTCCCAGTCCACGACTACATTTTCCCAATGTGCATGTGTGCACACACCCACACTCAGCCCTCCAACATCCAGGAGGATCTGGGGCTAGCATGACTGTCTTCTATATCTAGCCTACCTGAGCCACAGATGCTCTGGACAGTGGCCCAGGGTCTCACCTGAGTCAGACCATATTGCGTGCTTGGGGATCCGCTGTGCTCAGACGGAAGATTCAGGGTTGGATGAATCCACAAGAATCTTAGAGAGTCACATATGTTACAGTCCTAGGTAATATCTGTTGTAGCTCAAAAATCAAATGACAACGAGGCAAGTCCAAAAGAAAAGAAGCACTTGATTTAAGCTGGTACCCAGCGGCACCCTCTGAGTCCAAGAGACAAAGAGGAGCGCCAAGCATTTACAGAGATCACTATTTAAGCTTAAAAACCGCAAAAGTAGAGGAGGGGTGGGGAGATTCCTGTAAAGTTGCAGGGTCATTAGTTTAGGTTGATTCCTGTAAAGTGGCAAGGTCATTAGTTCAGCATTGAGTGGGGTGTGGGGTCGCAAGTACATAGAGTTTGTCAAGATCCTCAAAAATAGGGAAGAGGTACAGATAAGTCTTGGGTCACAGGGGTGAGGGAATTGGGAGGGGTAGGCGCATATAAAACAGGAACACAGCGAGGGTAGAAGGGCAACAAAATGGTGTCAAATTTTGTCAGGGTATAACAATATCCTGAGAGAAATCCTCCCAGCCTTGTGTGTGGTTACCTTGACCTTAGGAGCCCAGGACAGAGACATCCCAGACACAGGCAGCCCCGCTGGCCTCCTTGCTCCACTCACTTTCTCTCTGGAGCTTCTACTTTACTTTCTCAACCTCGAGCATGTAATAGGCTGTGCCAAACCTCAGCAGGCTTCTTCCCATCCCACACAGTTGTTTGTAGGAGAGTTTCTTTGCTCATATTCTTTACCACAGGTCTGGGGACTGAAACAGAAAAATGAGAACTGCTCTGTGAGGAATGGTGTTCTAGAAATGACAAGGAGGCTTGAACTCAAGCGTACAAAAATTTCTTACAGATCTTTTTTGCCAGCGACCATCCAGTTATTAAAATATAACCCAACGGTGTATCAACATAGAATAACATAAAAACACTTGGGCTCTCTTTTGGGCGTGGCTACCAGCTGTGCAAATTTCTTGCATACTGTACTTTTCCCATCAGTGTGAGATTTCTGAAGTCTAATTCACTGTATAGAACTAATTTTACTGCAAGGAAATTTGAGCAGGTGTTCTGAACTAGTTGAATATTTGAAGGTTAGATTCCTCAGATTGCTGCCAATAAGCCTTTCCTTGTCAGCCCGAGCATCATTAGTAACATTTTTTTTAGCATTTATTAATATGTGCATCCACTGTAGAAGAATCAGAAGACAAGGGGATCATCACAATTGCATTTTAGATTTCAGCTGTGGAGAGAGAAGCTTGCTGGGAAGTGCTCCTACCCTGGGAGAAGGGAGGTTTTCTGTTTCAGAGATCAACTGGATGTTGGCCCAGTGGTCTGCTATTTCTGCCTGGACAAAGTAACATAGCTCTGGGAGTCAGCTGGCTCCATGGGAATCTTTCCAGCCACACTGTGAAAGTTGCCTAACACTTCTCAAGCTGAGGTTCCTGTCCCAGGGATCCAACTGGCTTGCCTCTGGGGCTGTAGGAGGATCTACAGGTGGGGGAGGGGTGCGGGTGAACCACACTAGTGCGTATGGCAGGGCAGAGTTGTTGTGGAAAGAACTGATGGCCTTATAAAATTATTATTTCTCAGGGAAGGCCAAATAGCTCAGGGCGTTAAAATGACTGCAAGCAGGCACAGGGACTGGGGTTTCCATCCTGGGCCCGCCCCCGCCCCTCCCCCAGGGCGTGCCGAGACAGCAATTAAGACAGTGCAGTGCGTGGTGGTACATACTTCTTGGGAGCTGTAAACAGGCGGATTACTAAGAGTGTGATTTAGTAGTGAGCCCCTGAACACCCCGTAGGCCCTTCCCTAAAAAAAAAAAATACGAAAAACCCCAAAATTATTATTTTTCAAATCTTAGAGAAACATTGAATGATACACTTTTGCTCTGAGGTACAATACCACTCTACAATGACTTTGGACATTCATTTATCACAGAAAAAATCAACCAGAAGTTAATACCCTGTGACTTTATCTGCTCACTGTGCCAAAGTTCCCATGGCCGGAACACAACATCTTACACCTTCCTGTACCTTAAAGGGGCAGAGGTTGAGTTTAGCTCAGAATTTCAGAGAACTCAGATCATGGACAGCCAGCTGCAAGGCAGACATCGTGCTGGAAGATGCTTTGCTCATCATGGCTGGGGAAAAGAACATGGGAACAGCGCAGAGAGCAAGGGTCCAGCAACAGTACATAGCATCTCTGACCCACCTAAACACACCCAGGGTGTGTTCTGTCAATCTGCTGAGCAATTCCCAAGCCTAACTGACACATCCCACCCTTTGCCAGCTCGATACCCAAATGTATCTCCTTAAACCATCCTTACTTCCCAAATGAGCACAAGATCACAGTTTTATATAACATGATACAACTCTCATGTACTACTGAAAATGCAAAACTTCTTTGCCTAAATCTCAACAGCTCCAGCCTTTTTCAAAAGCCCAAGTCTAGACTCAAGGTTAACTCTTAGCTGTGAAACTGTACAAAAATTAAATGACATAATTCCAAGGTACAGTGCCACAGGTAAAGCATTCCCATTCCAAAAGGGAGGAATGGGGGATAAAAAATAATAGGACCAGCGCAAGATTGAAACCCTGTGGATTCCTTCTGACATCCTGGGTATACAAATCTTACCACTAAAGTGGCCCCACTTCTGTGGTACGTTGATCACAGCCCACACAACCTCTCTTGGGCTAGCTCTTTTCTCAGCAGGCCTTCCATACTGATGGCAGCCAGGAAACAGAGCAGAGGAACAGTATAAGAAAGGGGCCCCATAGTGCCCATGGTGGTCTCTGACACACCCAAATACACAGGAGCATCTGATGTACTTCACTTGACATTATAGCCTCAAGGTGCATGCATTTTCCTACAAATGACTCAAGTTTATCTTTTTTTATGCATAGTAACACTCTATTACGTATAAACAAAGATTTTTTTTTGTTGCTTAAATAGAACCTATTTTAAAATTCATATGAAACTTCAAGGGACCCTTCAGCAACCAAAATAATCTTGAAGAAAGAATAAAACAGGAGAATCAATAAATCCTGACTTCCAGAAGGGTCAAATAGCTCAGCTTGCAGATTAAAGCACCGGCAAGTAGGTGCAGGGGCCAGGGGTTCAATCCCCAGGCCTGCTGTACCAGCCCCACCCCCAGGGCACGCTGAGATGGCGATTGAGACTGGGCATGGTGGCGCACCTGTAATCCTAGCTCTTGGGAGGCTGCAAACAGGTGGATCACTATGAGACTCAACATCCTGTAGAGCATTCTCTAAAATACAGGAAAAAAAAAATAAATAAATAAATCCTGACCTCAAAGCTTACTCCAGAGACATAGTAATCGACACTGTGGCAGTGGCACCGAGACAGATACTCACATCAGCAGTATACAATAACCTAGAAATAAACCCTTGCAGGTGAGGTCAAACGATTTTAAACAAAGATGTCAAGACCATCCAATAGCAAAAGGACATTATTTCCAACAAATGGTGCCAGGAAAAACTATATACTCACAGAAAATGCAAAGAATGAGTTGGACCTTAACTTCACTCCAGATACAAATCTCATACAAATATTATACCCAAATATGATGAAAGACCTAAATGTAAGACCCCCCAGCCATAACGACTCTGGAAGGAAAATGGGGAAATGTTTATGACATTTGATTTCATAATTATTTCTTACACATGACACCAAAGGCACAGATGTCACAGTGTAAGAAATAATGGGCACTGCAATAAAAACCAGACAACTTGGACTTCATGACAATTACAGCATATCGTGGACCAAGAGGTGTGACCAAAAGAGTAAAAAGACAATGCATGGCTTGAGAGAAAATATTTGCAAGTCACATGTATGATGTGAGATTAATAGCAAAGGCCTAGAGATCCTCTAAAGCTCACCAAGAGGATACTGCATGATTCAGAAATGGGCAAAAGGTATGAATAGATGTTTCATAAATATCCAATAAACAGATTAAAGGATGTTCAGTATCACTAACCATTATGAAAGTGAAAATTAAAACTACAGTGAGCAGCCAGCTCACACCTGATAGGATGGCTTCTATGAAAGAAATTTAATGAGTTCTAAAAATATGGAGAAATGGGAACCCTCTGTGCTATGGGCAGGGTTAGCTGCTGTGGTTGCTTAAGAAAGTTAAACAGAGAATTATCATCCAATCCAGGGTTTTTACTTGTGGACGTATACCCACTAGAACTGGGATCTCAAAGAGATTCATCCGTGCACATTTAGAACAGCATGATTTACAGTCAGGCATGGTAGTACATGCCTATAATCCCAGGACTTCAGATGCTGAGGCAGGAGGATCACCACAGGCTTAAGGTCACCTTGGGCTACACAGTGAGTTCAAGGCCAACCTGAACTAAGTAACAAGAGCCTGTCTCAATTAAGTAAATAAATGCCATGCCATGCCATACCATACCATACCATACCATACCATACCATACCATACCATACCATACCATACCATACCAATAGCATTACCTACAGTAACTAACCTATGGAAGCAACCCAAGTATCTGTGAGTGCATGGATAAAGCAAAATGTGGTACAGGAAAGGAAAGGAAAGGAAAGGAAAGGAAAGGAAAGGAAAGGAAAGGAAAGGAAAGGAAAAGAAAGGAAAGGAAAGAATTTGGACATATCCTAAACCACTGATGAACTTTGCAGATGTTATGCTAAAGGTCATGCTAAATGATAGTAGTGAGTCATGAAGACAAATGCTCCCCAGTTTCACTTCTATGAGGTACACAGAGCACTCTGAATTACAAGGACAAAGCAGAGTGGTGCTTTTTTGGAGCTTGGAGGAGGGGGCAAGCACAGAGCTCCTGTTTCCTGGGTTTCCACAAGATGAAGTAGGTGGTGGTGATGGCTGCACAACTTCGAGCGCACTTAATACACTGAAGTGTATTTTTAAATGATTTAAGTTTTATGCTATGTGTGGTTGACCAGAATAAAAATTGGGGAGAAGAAAGAATGGGTATTAGACGGTGTGGTATTGGGAGATGGGGATTCCAGGAACAGCCCTGTCTGAGAGCAGGTGTACACCGGCAAGGTAGTCAGCAAGCTGCTGCTGCGAAACCTGGAAACCTGAAGCATGGGAGGAAAGATGGGCAATAACGTACGCATTTGGGGAAAAGACTGAAACATTGCCGCGTCCCCTCTCGCACAGGTCTCAGAAGCCCGAATTTGAAAGGCGAAACAATAAAAATACTTGTTATACTAGACGAGAATATATTCATGACCTCCGGGTAGGAAAAGATTTCTTAAACAGGGTATAAAGGGTCTTTCCAAGATGGAAAAAGATCGATAAATTTGAATTATATTCAAATGAAGACCTTCTGTTTTTCAAAGACACAATAAAGAGACATGAAAGGCAAGTCACAGAGTGGGAGAAAATATTTACCATGCACGGAATTGGCGAAAGACTTGCCTCCATACTGAACAGGCTACAAATTGGAAAGAAAAACGGAGAACAACAGGAAAATGACGCGCGGACGCGGAAAGGCACTTCCTACCGTGGACGGGGTCTCAGATTCAGGCCTCGAGAGGGAGTTAGAGGTACAAGATGTTAGGAACAAGGTGCTCACGGTGAACAAAAGGGGGAGGAAGCCGCACGACCGACCGGAGAGGGGCTGGACTAGTGGGTGCCAGCCCGGCAGATCTGGAAAGCTGCTCGGGCAGCTTTGTCGCCTGTTCGTCCTGTGTCAAAGGAACCTGCTGTGCCTCTGATCTACTTTTAAGTCAAAGCTAGAAAAACGTGACCGCGGACACGGTGGTTCTGTGCAGTGGACCCCCCGCCCCACAGCTGGGCAGCTGCTGCTCCCGGGCTCTGTCCCCTGGTCCGGATTCTGGTGGCCGCTTCTGGACCGACTGAGCCGCTTCTCCCGCTGTGGCCACCAGGGGGCGCGAGGCGACCGAACCGGGACGAGGGACGTCTGACCGCTGCTGAGCGGTGGAGCTGTAGCGCGGCTGTGAGCTCCTGGCTCTGTCACCCGGTGCCAGGGCCTCTGCAACCCACAGTCCTGGAAACAGAATCCTTGTTAGACCGCCTTGCTTCAGCCACCTGAGCTCCGCCCGGGGCTGGCTTTGGCACCGGGAGTAGGGTTGTTAGATAGAGCGCACACAGGAAGGGAGGTCCAGTTGTTTCAGTTTCAGGTACACAACATGTTTTCTGTAAGTACACCCTATAAAATGGACTATATTTTTTACTTCTACCCCCCAAAACCTTGTTTTATCTGAAATTTAAATTTGACATGGTGTGCTATATCATTCGTAGATTCTTAACCCGCCAAACGTAAATGTAGGTGGAGGAGAAGGCTGGGGGGATAATACAGGAACATGTGAAGCCTTCCTACAGTTGTTTAGAACCACCCATGCTCTCTGTTTCAGGTAAACTCATGAACAACCTTGTTTTATGACATCTCCCCCAAGCCATTCACACAGACATGGACTCCGCTTCTGCTACATTTAGAGCTGGGGCCAAAGGCTCAACCTTATAAAGGACAAATCCTTTCCAATTTTCCTGATTTCATGGCTTGCCCTTGTTGAGCTCATTCCTCTCATCCCACTGTGGAAGCCCACTGGAGACAGGAGCTCAGGGGTAGATTCGCTGCCCCAGGGTCCTGACCTGCCCAGGTCTTTAGAGGACAGGAGGCCAACCAGATTAGAATGCTAGAGCTACTGGGTTAGAGTGCCACACCGGAGGCATAAACCAGGAGGAATTTACGGGCTCAGCTTCCTGGAGGCTGAGACTGAGATGCAGGTGCTGTTCAGGTTGTATTCTTCTGAGGGGAGTGAGTAAACAATCTGTTCCAGGCCTCCAGCATTGGCCTTAGATGTTCATCTTCTCTCGGTGTCACTTCTCATTGTCCTGTCTATGTATGTATATTTCTGTGTTCAGATTTCTTTCTTCCATAAGGCTATCAGTCCACCCTAATAATTTCACTGTAATGCTTAGCTCTGTAAAGGTCTTAAGGCCCTAAAGCCAAATAAGGCAACATTCTGAGGTACCAAGGGTGAAGAATTCAGAGATTTATTATTATTATTATTATTATTATTATTATTATTATTATTATTGTTTTGTATTTGGTACAGGGTCTCATTATGCAGCTCAGACTTGTAGTGATTGTGTTTTCAGCCTTCCCAGAGCTGGAATTACAGGCATGTGCCACTAGTCTCTGTGGCTGGCTCAGAACGTCCTGGGCTGGCCAGTGCAGCCTGTAATGTTGGGGATTGAACCCTGGCCCCTGTGCTTGCTTAAGCAGGTGCTTAGTCTGCTCAGCTATCTTGCTGGCCCCAAAGTATCTTTTTCCAAGTGGACACAGTTAAACCATAACACCACAGAAACCCCTATGAATGGAAAAGCAGCTCACTGTGTGGAGAGGTAACTCTTCCCTTGAGTGCCATCAGCTGTTCTGTAGACAGGGGCTCTGCTTCCTGGCCAGGGCCTCCAAGAAGCTCATAGCACCCTGAATACACTGATTTCATGGGTGAGCTGAGGTCACTGTTGGACACTGAACTGGGTCCAAAGCCAGCCCAGCTTTGGGGGAGGCCCGCTAATCTCGGGACAGGAGAGGGGCCCCATGTGAGGTGTTTACCTCAGGTCTTCTCTTCCCAGAGTCCTTTGTTAGCTCTCACTGCAGGTGGGTGAGGGACCTTACCCAGAGATTTATCCAACACATGTGGTATTTGAGTTCAATGGAGAACAGGCATGGGTCCAGAAAAGAAAAACTAGGGCCAGCCATTTGGAGAGTGTGAGGTGAAAATGGAATAAGATGTGTAGTAAATGTTCATAGTAATTTTAGTCTCATACAATGCAGCCTCCCCACATATCCCCTTTACTCAGACAATAAAGCTCGCTCTCTCTCTCTCTCTCTCTCTCTCTCTCTCTCTCTCTCTCTCAGCTCTGTGTCCGGTCCCACACAATGGAAAGCTGAGGACACAGAAAAAACAAAAACAAAAACAAAAAAAAACACCCTTATTTTCTTGCTTTCTGCTGAGTGGAAGCCACTGAAGAGTTTCAAATTTCAAATTTACCTTTTCATTCACGGTAAGGTTTAATATTCTAATTAGCAAGAGAGAACGGTGAAAGCAAGTGAGAAAATTCCGGTTTTTCCATTGGTTCGTGGAGACAAAGACCTCTGGTCAGGCACAGCAATTGCCAGAGCACCACGGCCTTTGCGAGGCCGAGACCCGGCCAGGTGCAGACGAGCCAGCCAGCGGGACCTCCCACCGCTCGCATTTCTGCCTGCGGGTGTCTCCAGGACGCAGCAGGGAGTCGGGGCGGCTGTCTCCTGCTGCGTGGGAGCTCATTCTTTGATCCTTGAATCTAATTTCAGGCGTCTGTTTTGCTACAGAGCCTCCCTGTCACTGTTGGGAGTGGCGATTTAGGTTTTTAGTCTTCTGAAAATACAGCGTGTGTGTTGGTGATGCGGACTTCGGCGCGTGGGCCAGCGGGGCCGGGACTGCGAGCGCAGGGAGCGGTGCTAGAGGGGAAGGAACTGGATTCGATTTTTAAAATAAAGACGTTTGGCAGAGTGCGGACGCCTTGATCCTGCTGGGAGCTGCGGGCGCAGCTGGGGGCTCAGCGCCTTCCACGCCGCTGAGCACCTTGTAGTCGGCTACAGCTTGGGGCTGAAAAATAGTCCCTGCGAGTTGTCTCTGTCGTCCCCTTCTCTTGATGTGTGGTGAGCACGTTAGTAAGTTTCCCGATGTGCTTACTGTAACAGGAATTTGAGGTGGTTATTTTTTTGAGGCGCCCCCGTGCTTGACATCAACGCCCCTTCGGCCTTCTGTCCTCGGCCCTCCCCGCTTCAGCCCAGCAAACCTCCTCTGCCCACTGTGCTTTCCTTGCTTCAGTTCTTGGTTCCCTTTCTTCCTCCTTATCCACATTCGTGTGTGTTTCCCATCATATAAGTGCTCCGTGAAGTGGTTTATGTTTTATTTTGAAATTCTCCTCCACCTACCATCGTGGCATCCAGCTTTGGTTTAGCCATCACACTCATTTCATTCGACACAGAGTTCTGGGCGTTTCCACCTCTCACTAGCTATCATTTTATTTGTCTTCATTTTTAAAAAATCCAGCATTGTTTTGTTTATATTTTCTCTGTGTGTGTGTCTTTGTCTCTTGTCTCTGTCTCTATCTCTCCTACTTGTGCTTCTGCAAGGCTGACCCACAGGACATTCCCAGAAGCCCTGGCCCTGATTGCTTCTGCCCTCCTTACTGGTAGCTGCTCTGATTCCCGAGAACAGTGGTGTGTGCAAAGCCCCCCTCGGGTTTCTGCACATCTGGGTTGGCTGTCCGCTCTCCCCAAAAGCTGGTCGAGCCTGTGAGTGTACTGTGCCTCCATATCCCTTCTGTAGGGCCCGCAGGTGAGCACAGCACAGGAGTCCCTAGCGGTGTAGGTTGCCAAAGGTGCTGGTGAATGATAGAAGAGCGCTTGAGTGTGTTTTGTGGGGGGCATTTCTCTGCACTTAGAAATATTTACGGGTCAAGTGGCACCAAAGTTTTAAGATGGCTACACAATAGTTTGCTCTAAGTTTAGCCAATTCTAGATCTGTCTTAAATTTTGGCCTGATGACCTTCTATAAGGGCACTCAGGGATGTTTCTGGGCATTCCCGGGAGGCCTGAGATCTGTGCAATTCAGTGGATGCAGAATTATGGGAAGGGGGAATCTGTCCAGTTACACAGGCAGACTTGTGGGTATGAGCTTTCTATCCAGGATCTCTGTGAAAACTGGTGTGAGAAATGTTTCAGAAGTATTCTATACCACTTACATCATTTTTCAAACTGACATTTATTGAGTGCTTTCGACATGCCAAGTCTCGTCTAAGCACTTTGAGTGTACTTGATTGAATAATCCATACAACTACTCTGTTTTTTTCCCATCCCCCTCACAGATGTGGTACCGGACACCCACATGGGGTTAAGGGATCTGATAGAAGTTAGCTACTCACTGAGCATGTCAGGATTCTAGCCTGGGTGTTCAGATGGGCAAAAGTATTCTCGCTCGCCCTTCGATGTAAGAGCCACTGCAGGCTGCAGGGAAGGGCTCCAGGTAGGTGTGAGCTGGCTGATTAACAAGAGACCACTTTGAAATTAAAAAGGGGGGAATTCAAACCTGTGTGAAAGGTGACCCCCATACCTCCATCCTGGGCACTGTCAGTTGCTGTTGTGTTGGGTGAGGGGTCCTCGGGGAGGCCATAGTGGGCCTTAGGGCTCCTCCCTAGCTGCCTTGCTCCAGGAAACATTCTTGGTGACTGATTTTATTTATACCCTTCTCCCCTCCTAACCTCTCTGACACTCCCTGTTCCTTTTCCCTGCTTGCTTTTCTTTCTCAACACTCACCTCCCTTTACTGATAGTATGTGTTTATTTGTCTTGCCTATTGTCTGTCTCCCTACAGTTAAAGATTTAGGGTTCTTGGGTAAATAAACTAAGCCCAATCCAGTGCCTGGCATTCCTAGATACTGCATGGCTGAGTCAGTGAGTGAAGACTCCTGAACTTTCCGCCAGCATAAGTTAGGAGGCTCAATGCTCAGGGATCCATGTGCATCTCATGTTCTAGAGAGCTCAGAAGAACCCAAGTTATCATAGAGTCCCTGTCTATGAGAGGTGTGCCCGGTCACATTAGCTGTTCCAGACCAGGATCTAGCAATTAAGAGGGCTCTGCTTTCAAGGAACTCTCCGCTGGATTCAGAATTCTCCAGATGCATTAATGAATCCACAGTCATTATTTACTCATCCATCATTTCAAAAATATTTCATGGATGACCATATGTGGCAGGCACTGTTCTAGGTTCTGCTCACTGGGTGTCTACAATAGAAACACTCCAGGAAAACACTTCCGATGTCTAACTGAAGGGTGATGGTTAGTTTTATGAGGAATGGGCAGTCACAAATCAAGCTTTTATTAGGAATAAACAAGCAGTCAAATTAGTTTTAAAAACCATGTTTACAGGGGCTTACAGTTTATTTAAGTTGTTTAAAGCACCTTCCCCAGGCAAACTGTCAGACATAAGGGACTGTGGTTCGATTCCCAGCTCTACATGCTGCACCAGGCCTGCCCTTAAGGCAGCCTGAGCCAGCCAGGAAAAAAAAATCCTTTTGGGGCCAGCCTGATGGCTCAAAAGACTAAAGCCCCTGCTCAGGCAGAGTGCAGCAACTGGGTTTGATCCCGTGCCAGCCCCACCCCCAGGGCACACTGAGACAGCCATCGAGACTGGTGTGGTGGTACACACCTCTAATTCCAGCACTTCGGAGGCTGAAAACAGGAGAATCACTGTGTGTCCAATCTAGGTAGTGAAACCTCGTAGACACTATCCTAAATAAATAAGTAAAAACCATGTTTACAACTTATAATTAAATTGTATCATGTTTTAAAAATTACCTATGGATTTTGTGGACTCCTCCACCCTGTAGGGAGAAGACGAAGTACTTTCTTTTTCCCCCGGTTTCTTTGTGTCTTCCAAATTTTGAATGGAGATGTTGATTTTTTTTTTTTTTTTTTTTGTGGAACGGGGGATTGAACTCAGGCCTTTGTGCTTGCCAGGGAAGTGCTTATTCCACTGAGCCATCTCCCCTGCCCCAAAATATTTTTTAATTTAACTATTTTTTAAAAAATTAGGTATGTGTGTATGCATCACCTATCAAGAAAGAAAAGTAAAAAACATATAATCCTATATGATTACATCAAAGATAACCTCCCCTCTCAACTTACTTTCTTTTGCACTATGGGGGAATTGAACTCTGAACCTTGCACTTCCCAGGCAGGCACTTATTCGACTGAGCAGAGGGCTGGCAAAGGCCCCTGGGTGTGCTGAGCTCCACCCCACTCCACCCCTCCCCTGGGATGTACTGAGCCCCAGGGCCAGTCTGAACTGCGTAGTGAGACCCTGTACCAAATATATTTTTAAAAAAGCACAATAAACACACTAATGAGTGGATTAGATACTAATTTATCTTATATGGATTAAAATATTGATTAAGAATATTGTTTGAGGAACCATCAGTGTCAGGAAATGAGCACTCATAACTCATGCTTAGCTCCTCAAACTCCCAAACACCCCCAAGGCTCCCCAACTCAGTGCGTGTGTGTATTTTACAAGCCCAGGCAGAATTGGGCGGGCTTTCACCTTGGCGCACCATGTTGGCTCGGGATGGTTCTGAACCACTGGCACTGCGGTGCACACCCTACACAGTGCTCTCTGCTGCCCCACGAGAAGATGCCTTGCTCAGTTTGACTGGATTTGTGGGTCACGATGAAATTTGATGTATTCCTGAGAGTTGAGTGTGTGTGTGTGTGTGTGTGTGTGTGTGTAGGCTGGGAGTCAAATCAGGATGTCCTCAAGCTGTGAAAGACAAAGCCATATGAAAGACTGCTTAAATTCCCTTTTCCAGGGCTGTGGATGCAACTTGTTGGGAGAGAGCTTACCTGGCAACTGGCATGCAGGAGGCCTTGGACTGTCCTACTGACACCTCAGCCAGGAGCCAAAGCAAACCAAATCCTTCCCTATGGGGGCACGTGATGTACACAGGCTAGGTCCTGTTCTCTGATTCCCCGTCCCCAGTCCTCCTCGGCAGGAGAAGCAGAAGCACACAGGGCTTGGACCTGAGCAGTCACAGATGTGGCGGCCTGAATCTCTGCACCAGCCCTGCGCTTCCCGCCAGACCCTGACAGTTCTTGTTAAGCACTCTTAGTTTCCATGTTTTACCATTCCCATTTCTTTAGCTGTTCATAGGAATGTAACCGCGGGTTGGACTCTTACAATACGGAGAAAGCCTGACCTTCTCCCTGGAGAGTCCCTCAAGCTCTCTGGGTTCCACGCTGTGCCACATGCAGGCTGTGTCGCAGGCACTCCACAGAGTGCCCGCTCGCCACTGGCTCCTGGGTGCGGCCCAAGCCTCACTGGGTCTCCAGGCCTCACCCAATGGCAGCTCACAGAATTCTGGTCTCCACCTTCCTGGGCTCCAACTCCACAGAGCGAGCAGTGTCTCCTGACCTTCCTCTCTTGGAGCCCGGCCTGGCTCAGAGAAGATAGGGCTCCAGGCGAAGCCCCCAGTCTGCCCCCAGCTCCAGCCTCCTCCTGGCCTCCTTCCCAGGAGACACCTTTGGTGTCCCTTTCTCCTGGTTCGGGCTTCTCCCGACTCTCTTGGTTTCCCCTGCATCGTCGACCCAGGCTGCAGTTTCCAGAGCCTTTGCACTTTCTGTGGTCACAGGTGTGACCTCTGCCACCTCTGTCTGCAGCCTCTATTGCTCAGGGCCCCTCCGAATGTGGCTCCTTTCTCCAAGTGAAGCCTCACAGTGTTAGCTCATGTGTGCCTCACTGCCCAGGCAGCTTCAGGGCCAGAGTGGATTGAAGACACTTAGTATAAGCCTGGTGGCTGTTGCTGCTTGGAGCGATTCAATTCTAGCCAATAAAATGAGGGACATAGGCAAGCGATTCTAGGAAAAATGCTTCCTCTCTTTTGTGGAAGCTATCAGGAAAGGTTTCCATTGCACTGGATAGGATACGGGGGCCGACAGCACCCGGCAGCCTCATTGTGACCATGAGGAAAAATGGGTACTTGATGATTCAGACCAGATACTTGGTTGAGCTGTTGAATCACCCTCACCTAAAACTCTCTTGACTCCTTGCCAGTGAGTGCTCTATTTTTCCAAAAGCAGCTTGAGTTGTTTTTGTTGTTATACACAGCTTTCCTTCTCTCCTCCTCCCTCTTCTCTTGTCTACACTTCTGTGTTCAGTTTCTAGCCCCTATAGGCTTCTTACAGATATGACCCATACTTTAAGCTGACTGTTAGAGGAATTTATTAATCAGTTGCTTTTTGTTCACCAACCTGATGGTTTTTATTAAAGAAAATCAACTGCGTTAAGATTCAAGTTTGCTGTAGAGGCCAGGGTTGTATGCTGGCTTCTAACCTGGGGCTCTGTTCTGGTCATGGAGACCTTCCCTCAAAGAAAGGATGATGGAGCCTCAGGAGGCCAGTGTCTTCATTCTCCAGCCGGATCCCTGCAGTCTAGTTTTGTTGTTGTTGTTATTTTAAAGAAAAAAACAATACAGAATTTTAAAACAATACAGTAGGAAATTAGTAATAGTTATTATAATGCATATTGTTATCTTCAAAGTAGTTGCTAACATTACCAGATACAGATGTGCAAAACTGGTCAAACAATATAAGCACTAACTGTTGCTTCCAATGAACTTAAATAAAATTTTTAAAAACATGGAGTCTCTCTCTGTTGAGTCCCATGATATCTCCTTTCCTGGTCTCCTCCTATACACACTCCCCTCCCCCCTGACAGAGTTTCTAGAGGATGTGAACCAAGAAACAGCTTTGTTTTTTAAATCAGCTGAAATTTCATGCACTCTGCACTTCATTTGGAGGCTTTCTCATGGCCACTTGGAGCACATGTAGAGGTCTGGCTAAGGTTGGTGTTTTCAATTCTAGAAGTTTCTCAGCACTCCAGGTTTTGTTTCACAAATACAAATGGGGTCAGGGATTTTAGAAGAACAAAGGAAATCTGGGTAATAGAAAAAATCAGGAAGTAAGCCCCTGGGTTTGATCTTTAGAAGTATTTTAAAATAGAAAGGGAATGGGGGGGAAGGGAAGAGAGAGAGAGTGTGTTAGTTTAGAGAGTACTTACATGAACCTTGAAAGTCACATTTGTTTAAAAGAAATACAATTTTGGGGGGTCAGAGATTTAGCTCAGTGATATAACACCTGCCTGGCAAGTGTGGGGTCCTGAATTTGGCTCCTGATAATCCCTCCACCCCCCTCAAAAAAAAGAAACACAATTCAAAACGCAAGGGATCACAAAGAGGTAATTTTTTTTTAATGCATTTGGTACAGGGACTCACTACGCAGCTCAGACTTGTAGTGATCCTCCTGTCTCAGCCTCCGCAGTGCTGGGATTACCGGCTCATGCCACCATGCCTGGACTTGAGATAACATTGTAATAGCTAAAAGAGCACAGGGATAGTGGGCAGATGTTTTCCTTTCAGGTTTAGCAAATATATTAATATGATGACAAATGTGGGGGGAGAATCAGATGGGAAAGCGTGTACTACACAAGTGAAGATTAGGTTGCTCTAACCCTTTGTCTCTTTCAGTCATTCAGAAATGTGTCTTCATTGGTTTCCCATCATGGACCAGACACTTCACTGCATGCTGAGGATACAGTGAGCACAAGCTCCACCATCTTGGAATTTATAGCTTTGTGGCCAATAGAAGTCCCGATGTTGGGAACCTCCCGAGACCACTCCCTGGCCCTGGCCTGATGGCCCCTGGGAGGTGCTCCTGCTGAGCTGCCAGACTTTGAGAAAAGTTTCCACTAACACAATCTCTGAATAACAGTCTAGTCACAGGCTCAAAACAGCAAGGGGAGGAAGCCCTGTGGAAGGGACCTGTTTTGGGTCCAGGAAAGTTTGAATGAGTTGCTTTTTCTTTAGTTATTTTCATCTCATTTGGTCAAATTTACTGTGTCTAGCACAGAGCTTTACTAAAACTAAGGTAGGATGTTATTGCTCTGAGAGGACCCCACTGAGGGTGGGGATAGGAAGCCTGTCTCCCAGTGCAGATTCTGGAAATAGTTACAAGGAGGAACCCTGGGGCTCAGGGAAACAGGGTGGCTGGGGCAGCTGGGGCACTCTTCAAACTTGAAGCTAAGTCAGTGGCTGCATGTGACCTACAACAGCCACTTGGAGCACATGTAGAGGTTCGGCTAACATTGGTATTTTCAATTCTAGAAGTTTCTAGAATTGTAATAGTAAAACTTTGGGGCTCAGATTTATAAGAAGTAAAAGCAACTTTTCCAAGTAACAAGGGAAAATTCTATTACTAATCATACACCATTTTATTATTGCAAAAGGTCAGGTGACACTGATCCTTGGTAGAGAATATGAAAAAGAAAGTAATGGGTTAAAAATCATTCATCATTTTACCACCAGGGAATCATTACTCTCAACATACTGGCCAATATTCTGCAAGTAATTATTTGTTCAAAATAAAATTATATTCTACCTAGTATTTTGCAGTCTGCAGTTGGTTCCTCTTTTCTTCAGATCTTGGTATGAAGCCAGGGTCTCATACATGCTAAGCCAGAGTTCTCCCACGAAGCGGCTTCTCCAGCCTCATGTTTTGCATTCTCCTATAACATCCATGGGACAAATTATCCAACACCCTCAGCCGAAAGGAGGGAAGGCTTAATTGGCCCATGGTTTCACTTCGGGGTTGGCTGGCTCCATGACAGGAGGGCTCAGGGGACTGTGGCAGTTGGAAAGCAGAGCAGGGAACAGAGAGGAAAAGACTGGGGCACAGATATAGCACCCAAGGCCATGCCTGGAAGTACGCTTTACTGATTCCCTAGCTGTGTCCACACCAATCAATGATTCCACCCTTTGTCAACCTGACACCCACACACATCTCCTTAAACCATATTTAAACCCAAATAAAGATATCTACAACTTCATAATTCACCTAGCCTGATACAGCCAGCCTCTGTACAACCAGGAGTGCACTAATTCCCTTCTCAAAGTCTCAGCAGTTCCAGCATCACCCAAGTTCAAGGGCAAAGTCTCCGCTGAGATTCAAAACAAATTCCTAGTTGTGAATTTTTGCCTTGAAATTAGAAACACAAGCTGCAGATTCCCAATGTACAATGACACTATGGAGTAAACATCCCCTTTCCAAAAGGGAAGAATAGGGAGATAGAAAAGATTAGTACCAAATTCAGCAGAACAACCATATGTCTCAGACTTTCCATCACCATGCAACTTCTCCGGCTTCAGGAAGCTCATGACGAAGTGTGTTCAATGATGTGGAGTAGAACTTTTGGGGCTGCGTGAGTAGAGGAGGCTGCATCTCCCATTCCTACTTCAGGAAAGGAATCTTGCCTTTTCTTCCTGTTGTTTTGCCACGCTCCCTTCTTGGTACCACTCCCTCAAATCAACAGTCCAAAGCACTAGTTTGCATGGTCCTATTGGTACTATCCACAGAGAGGTCTTTTTGATACATCGTGTGCTTTGTGGCTGTTGGCCATCCCAGTCCCAGCCGAGCACTTCTCCATCACAAAGCATTGGCAGAGAAAGCAATTCATAGGAGTGCAGAATGTTGGAATGAAAGACACTGTCTTGTTCCTATTACAGTCCTTCTTGTTAAGGACAAGCAAGGATTTGACCTTTGTCAGTGGACTCATAGCAAAGCTGGAATAAAAGGCAGTGCCAGAGACTACATTGCAGAGTGATTAATTATAGTGTCTTTGGTGACAGAGTGCCTATGTGAACCCTAGATCCACCATTTCTGGACTGCGATACTTTGGAAAAGTAACCAAAAATTCCTAGGTCTCAGTTTTCTTATCTGTGGAGTGGGAATGACGCATATTTCATTAAGTTGTTGAAAATGGGATACTGTATAAAACAGTAAAGGTCAGCTATTGACAGTAGAGGTGGCACCTCTACCAGCACCCTAAGATTCGCATTTGAGACACCGAGCGTTGGCTTGCTCTTGGCTTAGCTCTTACTCGTCCATATGCCAGCATTACTTTCAGTGCTAGGCACCGCTGCCAAGTTGGCCGGATGACCAGCTGGGTGATGGCTCCTGCATCCTGGACACATCTGACACAAGGACAAGCCACAGCGACAGCCGCCTGGGAGGAGAAAGAGAAGCCTGCGCCTCAAGGGCCAGAGTCAGAACGCCCAGCAGAGCAGGGCACAAAACCATACCCTCCTCCATTTTTTAATCTAAAAAAATTAGATTGTTCTAAGCTTTTTTCTTTTTCACAGTGCTTGGGGAATAGTTTTATTTTATTTATTTATTTATTTATTTTTTTTTTTGTCTTTTTGAGACAGGGTCTCACTATGCAGTTCAGGCTGGCCTTAAGCTCATTTTGTAGCTCAGGCTGGTCTCGAACTCACAACAATCCTCCTGCCTCAGCCTCCTGAGTGCTGGGATTACAAGCGTGCACCACCACGCCCGGCTGGGAATAGTTTTAAACATTAAGAAAGATTTATTCTATTTATCTGTGTAAGTATTTTATTTTTATTTATTTATTTATTTTTTTTGTGGAATCAGGGATTGAACTCAGGTCCTTGTGCTTGCCAGGGAAGCACTTATTCCACTGAGCCATCTCCCCGGCCCCTGTGTAAGTATTTTAAAGACAAAACCAGTGTAGTTTCTTAGCTCATTTGCGGTGCTGTGGAGTTGAATGTGGTATGAGATTGAGTGTGAGGTCGCATGCAGACCTCACACTCTCACAGGAAGAGATGTAGGCCACAATTAAATCATGCATCAACGCTTATTTTCTTTTTCCTCCTCCTCCTCTTTAATAATATCAGTTTATATGAAAATGATCAAAATGAAAAACTACTAAACATCTCTTTCCCCTCATAAAGCAAAACAACAACGAACCACACACACAAAAACCCCCACCACACCAGAATTCAATGATCAAGTGAACTAACGGAGCAAATTTTTGTTCAATAAGTACACTGCTTTGATTTTAAAATGTCTTCCTATCACCATAATTTGGAGAGAGAAGGTTTTTGTTTCTTTCTAACAGGCCTGCAGATATATTCAAGAACACCTCAAGTTGGAGTTGGATTTTTTTACATTATCAATCACTGATCAAGTTGTGGCTGGAGGCTGCACAGGCCTGCCGAGGTATGGTCCTGGCTAGATGTGATGCTGTGGGGTGTAACTGTAACGACAGCACATCTCAGAGGAAATACTTGGGAAGAGCCTACGACCCCAGAGTGAAGGAAATGGGCAGTGGGGAGTCCCGCTCTGCTTCACTGAGGAAAGAGGAAGAAAAGTATTCTCAACAGGCCAAACTGATCTGCCCTGGAGGAGGCAACGGGGCGTGGAGGACGCAGAGCAGCTCTTTCCTGCCCCAGGACAGCTACATCCCAGGCAGTTCCCAGGCTTGTGACCTGTACCCCTGTGTTGCAGGCAGCTGAGAGTTACTAAGTCCAGGCACAGCGTGATGGTGTATTTACCCATGTAACTGTATTCTGAGCATATAAGTTCCCTGAACAACACTGCTGTTGGAGAATTTCCCTGTTCCCTCTTTCTTTTTTGTTTTCTTTGTTTCTTTTCTTAGTTTCTTCCTTTTCTTTGTTTTTTTGTCCAAAGCCCAACGCTACTATCTCACAAGCCCAGTCTGGCCCTCACTGCTGCAGGACTGGGACAAAAAAAAAATGATGTTATAGTCTGGTTTCTATGGCAACAGAGGAGGGGCAATGAAAACTGAAATGTTGGAAACACCCATTCTGACAGTTGTGACATAATTCAGGTTATTACAAGGACGTAACTACCAAAGAAGCATAAGTGTCATTACCTTTCAGCTCTTGTTGACAAAAAAGCCACACTGCACATTTCTCTTAGTTGGGCTGCTAAGAGGAAGGAAACACCAAAACACACACACACACACACACACACACACACACACACACACAGAGGCTTCGTTTTCTGCATGTAAAATGTGTGTGTTCTTTAAAAGCCAGTGGTTGGCTGGTTTTCCGGACATGATGTGGTTGAAGCTGTCATCGTAATGGAAATTCATTGCTGTAGCTATGGTAAATCGAGTGTTCTGCCTGTGCTGAATGCATTAGGCTAATGAGGTATTTGCAGCCGGAGAGCAGGACTGCTGGAGACTAACTGTGAGCCTCTAGTCCCCAGGACGAAGATAGCTTTTGCAATACTTGGTTTGTGTGTGCCGAAAGTCACCTATCGCCTGAGCCAACACTCTCTGTCTGCTCAGCACCCTGAGGAGGGCTGCAGGGAACAAGCTGGAGGTAAGGGAGGTGCACAGCCGTGGGGGATGTTGTTAACAGGGGTCCTTCTCTTTGAGCTGCCAGCGTGACAGGCTACCTGCTGTAGTTTTTTGGGGTTGCATGAGTGCCGCTAAGGCAATGCCTGAGTGCTCTGTTCTGAGCCCATGAGCCCAGCAGGTCAGCTTCAACTCCTCCTGTACCAGGATAGCTGCTGATGTCTTCTCCAGATCATCATCAGAAAGGAGGGTGACCCAGAACTCTACAGGCCACACATTTTGGAGATATATGCATCCACTGTTCCTTAACTCCACGTTGAGATGCATAGAAAGTTTTTTTTTTTTTTCCTTCCCAACCATGAGCTCAAATAACTGGTTAGCATTTTTTTCACAGTAATGTTGTTTTGTTCATTTTGTTTTTAGATTAGAAATTATAATATGTCTTGAAGTAAATATATTTACCTAAACTTTGATTGTTAAAAGTGGTGTGTTATGAACATATCAATGTATTGACTTTTAATTGAATTTTATTTTAGTTCATTTTTGGGAGGTGAAAACCAGGAGTCTGTGGAGTGTTCAGAAGAGTTTCCCCAAACTCAAAGACAAAGTCTCTGCTTTCCCAGGTGGAGTGTGGGGGTGACTGAGCGCATTTCCCCTGGCTCTTCCACAGCCATCAGAGTCCTCTCTGGGTCACTTGCCAGTGGAGACAGGGCAGGTGGGTGAAGGCCAGGTGTAGGCCGTGTGGATGGAGCCATCCTAGAGAGAGCTGGTGTGCTACACTCGACATCCTCTCCACTGAGGCAGCAGGCAAGGGGTGGCTTATCGTGTTGTGTACAGATGCTATGAAAGTCCTCCAGAGGGTTTGATCATCAGTAGCTTTCTGAGACGGGCCTCGGGGTTGGTCTCAGACACTGTGCAGCTAGAGTATGGCGTCCAGGTGCTTCACAACTGAGGGGCGAGTGGTTTACTTTGCTTTTGTTCCTTGGTTCTTTGTCACCTAAGGCATCCTTTTTGGAGCATTAGAGTCAGAGGTGCTTCTTTTCTTGTGACTTTCCTTTTCTTAAAGTAGAGTATGTGGAGTGAAAGCAGAGAAATGCTTACACGGGTATTCATTGTGTGGTAAAGTAAAACCTCTGGTGCGGGTGGTGTTTGTGGAGCATTTTAGTGTTGCTTGGTGGGACCAGCTTGAAAATGTGAGAAGGGATGGGAACAATAGCAGCTGGATAAAGGTAACCTAGAAAAGTAGTATTGAGTGATCTCCAAAACTCAAATAAAATGTAGAGCCTTTATTTCAGGAAACTTGTTTGGTGGCTTCAAAATCTACCCTTTAAACATATTTGTGATGTAATTTTTTAAAGTATGAATGTAGTTTCTTTAGTTTGCTAAATTTATGTCTGCTTGATTTGTGAAATTATTTTTAAAAGGTATGGGCCCCACAAAAGCCCAGTTGAAAATGTTTACATTTCTCCTGTGTCACCAAAATCACTTTGTTTGCTGGCAAAGAGAAAGAGAGAGAGAGAGCACCAGACAGAAAGAGACTAGGAAGACAGCGAAACAATAAGAGAAAGGAGCATGTTGTTTTCTGTCCTGGTTTTGCCCTCCGTGGTGTTTTTAGCAAGCAAAACCCACAGAAACAGTTTCACTTTCTGGTTTTGGGTCCTCGGAGGAGATCCTGGGCTCTCCTCTAGTTACAGGTGAGCCCAGGACTTCCGATGCCAGGAAACAAGGCACCTTCAAATTTTGTCACCCTGCTGCTGGAGCTTTTGTCCAGACAGTTATTCTAAAGTAATGTTTTTTTCAATGTTCAACAATATTTGCTGATGATCAAAATTCAAGCAATAACTTCCAGGCAAGAAGACAGAGGTGTTGCCTTTCTAAAACAACTCATCAGAAAAATCACAACCCAGTTGCCTACATCTCTAGTTCCATGGTGGCATATTTACTCACTTTTTCTTTTCTGGACAGGGTCTCACTATGTAGATCGGACTCATAGCGATTCTCCTGTGTTCAGCTTCCTAAGGGCTGGGATTACAGGTGCATGCCACCACGCCCAGTCTCAACCGTGCCTTAGCATGCCGGGGGGCGGGGCGGCACAGCAGGCCGGGATGGAACCCCAGCCGCTATGATCTGTCTAAGCAGGCACTTTAATCCGCTGGGCTATCAGGGTGGCCCTTATTTACTTATTTTAAATCTCAGTTTTGAATCCTGATTACTTAACCTGGTAAGTTTAAGGAAATACTCTGAAATTATAACTAGGAATGCCCAGAAAGTCTTTCTATATTATAAATCTGGTAACTTAAATTTTAGAGTTGTTCATATTGTAGTTCATATTGCACAAATTTGTGCAATCTCAGAGCACTTCTCACACACACACACACACACACACACGCACACACACACATACACACACACACACACACACACTTCCTGTCATGCACTTTGGAACAATAGTTGGGCCATGAAGAGGTGGTGGCTGAGGCTCGCAGTTCACTCCCAGGGACCCTGGTAGAGCTCCCTGGGATACTTATTTCTCCCCGTGTAGATGCCCTTGGGAGCCTCAACTCTGCGAGGCTTTTAATTTTAAATTTTAATTTAGAGGGACTGGGCTGTGATCCCTTTGCACACACCCCGGAAACAGCTGGAGGGAATGATACCCCTCCTGGGGCTCTGGCTTTGCACTTCTCGGAGGACGTCACGGCTGTGTCTGCAGGCCTCCCAAAGCCCCCTGTGGTCACAGGTGGGGCTTTTTAAGAGATGGTTGGAAGTAGACTGTGTGATTGCTTCATGCTACAGTGCTAGAATTAAGGCTGGGTGTTTCCTAAATCAGGTCACTGATTGGTTTAGCACTGCCCTAATCCTAATAGCTTAGATAGAATATAAAATAGATGGGAAAAAAGCTGCCAAGGTGCTTCGCTTGCTTGCGTGTGCTGTCTTCTGCCTGCCATGAGTCGTTTCTCCTCTGAGATGCCCCTGTCTTGGTCGCCCTGCCTTGGAGCCAGCTAATTATGGACTGAAACCTCCACAGACTGTGAGCTAGATCAGCCTTTCTTCTCTTAACTTGTGGGTGCTGGGGATTCGGTTTCAGCAATGTGAAAAGGAGCCGATTGTAAAGCAGTTGCAGTCTTTCTTTGGTTGACCCTCTGATTTTATTGGCGTTGAAAGGAGGTGAAGGAAGACCCTTTTCCACTGTAGTCACCAAAGAGCAAAACCCTGGTCTAATCCTCCTGGGTCAATGCTTGAAATGAAAAGCAGTTCCTTTGGTGCAAACACACAGATTTCTTTTTATTGACGGGTGAATTTGATGTTTCTAAAGGGGAGATTTTAGTTTCCCTGGACATATTATTTCTTAATCCTGCCATCTCCCAAAAGGTTGGTTTGAGAGATACACTTTTTAATATTTCTGCTGCTTTCAAAGGCAGATAGATGAGAAGAGACGAGGGGATGGATTGAAAACAACCTTGAGAGAAAAAATCAAATAGTTGGGTACAACTATAATATAACAGAAGCCACAAGGGTGCCTAATACATTACTCTAAATTTTAATTCATGAGACACAAACACCATACCATGAGCCTTTAAAATGGCCCCTTTATCAATAAATTAATTTTGGAGTTAGCAATTTTCTGAGCCTCGGGCAGTGTGCAGCCTCAGAAGGTCTCTGTAATGCTGCCAATTTTTAACAATTGGTCTTTCAGCAACCCTGGTGGATTTTAATTCGACCCTGGTGAATATTCATTGTGACATTTTCTGATGTGATTTTAAAATCATGCAGAGCACCCCGATCCTGAAAGCTCCAAGATCCAAAGGGCAGTTCACAATGCTTAGGTTGCATTCAGTTCGTCACTTTCTCTTTCCTCCTTGATCCTTTTCTACCTTTCTCCCATAAGCCTCTGCACATGCACGGTCCACATTTCTGTTCCAAATCTCTGCAGGACTCTGTTGTAAATCATGGAGGCCAAGCCTGTGCTCATTGCTGCATCCACACCGTGTCCGGGGCCTTGGTGGTGGGAGAAGTGCTTCCCATCATTGCTGCCTTCCTCTTGGTCTCCATTCTGACATATATCTATTCCCTCAGGTTCTGCAAACTCTCACTCAAGGTGTGTTAGGCTGAGACTCAAAGCAGAGGACTTGGGGCAGAAGAGCCGTGCTGGACATGTCCAGGCATTTGGAAATGCAGCTTACTCTTGACTTACACATGGAAATGTCCGAAGAGGCCCAGAAGCATGTGGCATTTCAAAGAGCATTTGCTACAACCCTGTCAGACACATACGCGCACGCACACACACACACATACACACACACACACGTGAACACACGCACACACACGTGTGCACTTACCAGTGCTGCTGCTCGCCAGTGGTGGCATTGGGGGCAGCCTGTGGTCACACTGAAAATCACTCCCAGAAGTCATTGGAACCTTGAAAGGTTAGCATTGGGGCTCCTGCTTCTCACAGCCAAGATGCTTAGCTAGGATGGAATACTTGTGACCAGGCTCCCTGCTAGGTGAAGTGGGCACTCCTGACTGAGATAAGAACATCCTTGCCTCTGGACATTTGGAAAAAGTCAGCCCCTGCTGTCAGTAACGGCCTTGATTCACCATCATGGAGAAGCCATCACAACTCTTGCTCTTTGGAGGGGTTCTGCTCCGCCACTAGCTTAGGGCAGAACACAGTGTGCCAGTCCTTGCTTTGTGTTAAGCTGAAAAGTCATTCCACAGAGTCCATGTGACCAACTGGGGTTGTGGGAATATATCCTCAGATCCCCAGGGAGGCCTCCCAGGATGACTATGGCTCGCAGCAGTTTCAGTCAGTCAAGTTTCATGGAGAACCTGGTAATGTAGAACCTTCTACACTTTCCTTCTTTCTCCAGCAAACCTGGATGAAAATTTTGTTCGGGAAGGGACAGCTATCCCCTTCTTTTCCTTCCTTCCTTCCTTCCTTCCTTCCTTCCTTCCTTCCTTCCTTCCTTCCTTCCTTCTCCCTCACTCTCTCCCTCCCTTCTTCCCTCTCTTCCTCCCTTCTTCCTTTGCCCTCCCTTCCTTTCTGGCAACTATGCTTATTGATCAGATAAATGAAACTTTGATCCACACTGCTGATATGGGGACCTTCTGCACACCCTGCACAGGGCCACCAGTCTTGTAAGGGAAACTGAGCAGTGGTCTTGCATCCTCAGCAGCACAGCAGAGGAGAGGAGCTGGCTGCCATGAGGGCTTTAGTGTGCCTGGTAAAGACACTGTCCATGCTGTACCATGAAAGAGGGTGATGTCTGCCAAGCCTTGTGTTGGTGACAGCTTTAGGGAGCTGCAAGTTGATATTTGACAGCAAAAGACTTTGCCCCTTTTCTCTTCCTGCACTGATTATTATAGTGCAAAAGCATTTATTCTTTCAAAAACAGAAGCATATGGCTCAAAAGTAACTCTAAGGAAGTGTATGGCCTCTACTAAATTTGAGGACAAAGGTTGAGTTGGGCAAAACAAAGAATTGCATTAGTTGGATTTAAGTCTAGCAGGGGAAAATGACACCAAGCAAAGAAGTCTCTGGATGAAAGCAGAGGAGCCAGCCCCCTTCTGTCTCTAGGGAGACCATACTCTCCCTTAGGTGCTTATAGGTGCAGTTTAGGAAAGACTCATAATAGCAATGGCATTCACTGTAGAGATCTTATAAGCTCTTCTCCTTTCTCTTGTCTGCAGGTCATTCTAGGAACTCATTGCTCTGATGAGAAAATCAGGGTTGAACACAAGCAGTGTTTTCCCCTAGTGTCCAGAGTCAGGCCTTGGGCCCTCACACCAGCCTGCTGTGTCCTGGAGTAGCCGTGTCTGGTCTGCTGTGGATGCAGTCTCCAGCATGGGGCTGCCCCCAGGAGCAGATTTCCTTTTGGTGGGCAGCCTTGGCCTTGGTGAATGAGGAAGGGCTGGATCAAAGAGAAAAGCATGCAGTGAAGGCCACTCCAGGGACTTCATGCTTCCGGTTGGAGGCAGGACCTGGAGGTTGTGGAACTCAAACTCTTTGGGTGACTTCTAAGCTACTGCAGTAGGACAATGAGAATCCTTCTTCTTTTTCTTCTTCTTCTCCTCCTCCTCCTCCTTCTTTCTTTCTTTCCTCTTCTTCTTCTTCTTCTTCTTCTTCTTCTTCTTCTTCTTCTTCTTCTTCTTCTTCTTCTTCTTCTTCTTCTTCTTCCTTCTCCTTCTCCTTCTTCTTCTTTCTTCTTCTAGTAGTTTTCCAAAAAAGATACCAGTCTCCTTCCCTCAAGGTTCTTTAGGACCTAGTGTTTTCATTGATGGTAGAGTGTCATGATATCAAGACTTTATGAAAGAATCATCTACAAAGATAATACTGTTTATTTCAAAGAGAGTTAACTTTGTTTCCTGAGGCTCTGGGCATATTGCTCAGTAAAGAGCACCCCTGTGGGAATAGATTTCTGTTGGTTTTCAGAGATGAGAAGCCCACACTCATCAGTTAGATTTCAGCAGGTCTGGATCTGCTGTTGCTACTGTTATCTGTGCTGGAAGAACTTGCCTTGAGATTTAGGGGTCCACCAGCAGCCACCTGTGCACTGCTCCTGGCATTGGCATCCTCTGTCAGATGCCAGTGTGTACTTGAGCATATTTGAGTGCAACATTAAAAAAATTTTTTTAATATAGGGTCTTGCTATGCAGCTTGGACTTGTAATGATCTTCCTGTCTCAGCCTCCCCAGCACTGGAATTATAGGCATGTGCTACCATGCCTGATTCTGGAACTGGCATGGCCTGTAGTACTGGGGATCAAACTCAGGTCCTTGTGCTTGCCAGGCAGGCACTTATGGCACCAAGCTATCTCCCCAGCCCCGAGCATATCGTATTTAAGATCTCATTTTGGGAAAAAATCAAGCAAAAAGTTCTATAGCTATACACATTTTGGAGGTGCATATTATGAAGCTTACAAATGGAGAGGAAAAGCCTGTTCTAATGCTTCAAATCACAGTCACAGTGTGAAAACATGGCTGTTATTTTAGTGTGTGTAGCATAATGAATGTTAAATACTTAACATACATAAAGAAGGCAAATGGTAGGGTAAGGTTATGTTGGTTCCCAACATGGAAATGGTTAATTGGTCCCACAGTGAGAAGTTGTACAGGTTTGTGTTGCCTTAATGAGACCAGGAGGGTGTAGACTCCTTCAGGGGTGTGAAGTTAGAAACGCAGCTTGGGCTATGATGTTGTGCAAGACTGTGTGGAGGCCTGAGGTGGGACTGAGGACTGCTCTCTCTCTGTTGCCCTTCCTGTTAGCTACCTCACTTGGCATGAACCCAGTAAAGACCGAAGCAAATAAAAGAGCTTTGATTGCAAAGCGGAAAGAAAGTAACTCATTCAGAAAGGTTTGTTTCATACTTGTTTCCCTGGAAGGAGCCCAAATCTCTGTTCAGGTCAAGTGCTAACAAATTGAGTTCTTAGTATCTGGCTTGAGACCAGGGCAATGTAGAATGAACTAGAATAGATGTAGTTGAATATAGGAGGTCTGAATATAGGAGGCCAGGTCATTTATGACTATATTTGGAATCTGCATGCCTGAAGAGAAAATTTCCATAGGACCAAGGACCTAGCTGGTCTCTTTATGGTTTTGGCAGTGGACATTGTGAGTTACATGGCATCCTGGACAGAGCTAAGGCCTTGACTGAGATTCCTCGCACTCTGCTGGTGTGGTTTGTGTACCTGCTCCTAGGGGTTTTCTTTCTCATTCCTGGAAATACAGGTTTAGGACGTGGTAAGGATAATTTATTTGGCTACCAAGGGTCCACTTAAGCCACAACCACTTCCCAGCCGTCTCACCCCACCACCCCATAGAAACTGGGAAGTCAAAATAAAGAGCTCAAGGGGAAAGCATATTACAATTGAGGAAAGTTAAAAAAAGCAAAACCTTACACTCTGAGTGGCTCTAGGCAGCTCTCAGAGTCTAGACTGAATGGATTTGAAAGCCTTGACCAAGAGGGGCGTGACTCAGACCCTCTGCTGGGGTCTCCCATGTAGAGGAGCCCAGGCCTCTCCTCCTCATTAGGCTCCTCCAGTTGCTAACAAGAGCATCTCTTCCCTTTGGCACTTTCCCTAGCTTCCTTCCTCAGGAACTTCTTCCCCTTCTGAAAGCTCACTTTTAATATGTTTTCCCAGAATATATCTCAAGGGAGCTGCACAGAGTCCAATTCCAAGTTGGAACTGGCTTGCTGGGTGACCCTGAGCTAGTTCGGGACACTCCGATCTTCCTGAAATCTCTTTTCCTTCCTGAGGACCATGGTTCTCCTTGTCAGCCCCACTGCTGAGTGATTATAAGGAAACAGACACATGAAAAGGGTTTAGTAAACTGTGTACTAATAGTACACATTTACTTAGGCTCATTATGCTGTTCGCCCCTGTGTTGTACACCTGAAGCAACCCATCGCCTTTCCTGAAAGCCTCTCTGCGGAGGAGGCACTCGCCTCACACACACTGTCGTGCTGTGGCCACAGATCACAGCATCTCGAGCACCTGCTCCACCATGTGCTCAGCCGCTTCATTTATTTTATTTTATTTTATTTTATTGAGAAACAAATAGCAATGTGACAGTGTCAAAACTGATTAATAGGACAGTTTCAATAATTAATACGTTGTACATTGTTATCTTCTTAGTGGTTATCCATAGTACGAGAGGCAGACAGGATATCCTGTCCAAACACTCTACTCATTAAGCTAGAGTAGCTGTATATCTATCCTGACTATTCTGTATATACAAATACAAAATGGTCCGTCCTTTGTAGCCTCTTTTTTTTGTTTAGTCCTGTCAGAGATGGATATTCCATTGCCCTCTTAATACTATAGGTGCACGAATTCAGCAAAACAATCCAACACAGTCCAGCAGCCCACAATAGAGGTGGGTTATCTACAGAAGTTGTTGAGTCTCTCACAGTTCAGCATATTAATATGGCTTTACTTTATATACCTTGTTTTTATACTTTTCTGCTGGATGGTTAAGACCAAGATAAAGCAAGAGCTACATAACAAGAAATGTAACTTTTGTATCTGATAAGGTCAGTCATGTACCCTCAGGATTTATCCTGTAACCCCGTACTGCACTTTGTAGATCCTTTGACAGTGTCAGCCTTATGGATGAGTCACGGCCATTGCTTGACCAATTTGCTCTCTGTGAAAGCCTGAGAGAATGTTTTCTCTTCATGTGACTCTCCTTAGGCACACTCTACATCATGATCACTTTCCTCTGTGGCCCCATAATCTCCTTGAGCAGAAAATTTGGGACACAACTGAGTTCCATGATGTTACAATACAGGTTCTCCTATGTCCTGAGTCTTCACCGACCTTGAAAGGCTAGGGCCAAAATTTTGACTGACCTTGCAGCCCTTCCTTTTCTCTAATTTTTGATCTGCAAACTTAGGTTGTTAACCCTCCAAAAGAGAAGCTTATTATTACCCTGCAACATATGCAGTTCAGTTTACCCTAACTATCTGTCTAAGTATCAATCACCTTAGGCATAACATGGAACAGCTATTTTCCATCAAGTATTGATATGTTAAACTTTAAGTCCCTACAGAATAGGAAGAAAAAGATAATTAAAAAATAGGAATAAACACATATTTTTGCACAGAAATTTAGAAATCTAACCATATACAGCATTGTAGCAAGACAGTCCTGTAACATTTTTTTCTTGTGTCTTTTTTTCATTTATTACTCTTAATTGAAAAAAGAAAAAAATATTTTTCATGAGAGACAGTATGGTAATAATTGATATGTCGTGACAAGAAGTACGTATTTAGAAGACCAGAATGGCAGGCATTCTAAGCGTGACCCTACTATTATACATTGCTATCTTCAGTGCAGTTGCTTGGCGCACAGGTATCATTTTGTTTCCTCTACATGGAAACCAACGCGGAAGGGCTGTTTTGTCTCATTACACATGTGGGGAAACAAAGGTTTTCCTTAAATAGCTCGCTTGGTGTCCCGTGGATTGGGGACTTTGCCTGTGAGGACTGAGGAGGAAGAACCCCTCCATGCCAGGGTGCCAGCTGCTCTTTGGGCCATTCCAGGCCAAGCAAGTGGCTGAAGAGACGATTCCCTGGTGTTTCCACTTGGAAAGGCCCTTTCCATCCTCAGCAAACTTCTTTTAAAGTACTGCACTTTCAGTCCTGTTGGACTTAATCTCCCTTTATAAATACTTTTAACACCCTCTTTACAGTCCTGAGGTAAAATTTTCAGCTAATATAACCCATAATTTAAGATAACTCATGTCCATAATTTAAGAAATGTTAATATATTATCATAACTGAAATATAAGGAGGGATGCAAGCAAAGTGACTCTCAATGCCTTCGGGCACAGGTGCCCGCTCTGCACAGCAGACAGGTGGCAGGTGCTGACCTGGTGCCCTGAACCTCCATGGGGTCACCCTCTTAGGGCAGTGGAAAAGTGGGAAGTTAAAATAATAACCAAAGTAAAGAGCTCAAGGGGAAAGCATATTACAATTGAGGAAAGTTAAAAAGCAAAACCTTATACTCTGAGTGGCTCTAGGCAGCTCTCAGAGTCCAGACTGAATGGATTTGAAAGCCTTGACCAAGAGGGGCGTGACTCAGACCCTCTCCTGGGGTCTCCCAGGTGCAGGAGCCCAGGCCTTTCCTCCCCATTCGGCTGCTCCAGGGCATCTCTTCCCTCCAGCATGAGGGAAGGAGGAGCTCCACTGCTTATGGTGACTTGAGTTTCCAAAATGATAAACTCTTGGAATTCAGAAACCAATAAAGACTCATCTTCTTTCCACCAATGCACTAATGACATTCTTGGAAAACAAAGTATTTACTAAAACTTAGCAGGAATGTCTTGCTATGGTTCAGATATGGTTTGAGTGTGGTCCCCAGAGCTTCAGAAACTGCAGACATGGTCTCCAGATGCTGGAGAATGTACTGCTCTTAGGAGGGATTAAGGTAGTGTTTTGGGAACCCCAGTTAGTACCCAGGAGAACACAGTACTATAGAAGGAGCAAGCCTACCCCCGTGAAGCTCTAGCTTACGTTGTTATTGCTCTTGCCCACATATGGTCCCATACTATATGTGATTTAGAAGGGGCCCTCATTAGAGTGTTTATCTGAATAGATGCAGCTACTCTATCTTGGATTTTGACCTTCAAAACTGAGTTAAATCAACTTATTTTCTTTATAAAGTACCTAGCCTCCAGTATTTTGTGTAGCAATAGAAAACAGACTAAGGCATGTTTTATATGTAAAACAAAATGATTTCTATGTTCAGAAAAATAAGGTTTTCCACATGATAGGACAGTGCTGTATATTGATGAGGCTTGTCCATTCGTTGAAGGATGTCCAGCATCCCTGGCCTCTGCTTTTTAGGGCCAGTGGTACTCACTCTGCCCCCTCCCACACCGTGTCACATAAAACCATCACTGATGCATTGCTCAGTGCCCCTCCGCTGACAATGTTATTGCCAACCCTGAGCACTGGGACTCAGTGCACCCACCCAGACGCTCTCTTCCTTCTCCCCAAATACCTAATTCATTATGGAGCCCTGAGCCACCACATAAAAATAGACTACCTGTAGAAGCCAAAGCCATGGGCGGAGGTCCTGGAGGATGGACACAGAGAGACAAGACATGTGGGGAAAGAGTTTCTCCTAAACCCTTTTTCTGACCCATATAATGCTGAGGTAGGGTAACCCACAACATTTAGAGTCATTTTATTAATTTCAATTTAATTTAATTTAACTTTTTATTTCAGGGAAGGGTCTACAGGGTGTTCAGGGTCTCACTACTAGATGGGACTCATAGTGATCTGCCTGTTTACAGCCTCCCAAGAGCTGGGATTACAGGTGCGCACCACCACACCCAGTCTCAATTGTTGTCTCAGCATGCCCCGGGGGCAGGGCTGGCACAGCAGGCCTGGGGATCAAACCCTTGAACTCTCGGCTCCTGCACCTGCTTGCAGGTGCTTTAATCCACTGAGCTATTTGGTTGTCCCCAGAGTCATTTTAATGCAGCAGCTGATGGTCATGGTACATAGTAATGGCATTCCTTTTGTCTTATGCATAATTTTTGATATCTAAGAAAGAAGGATCTTGCTACCTAAAATGCAAAGTTAGAGTCACTATGAAATATAACTGGCCTCCATTTGGTAAAATTTGAAATGAGAGATGGAAGCTGGGCTGCATGATCCTTCTGTACACTGTTCCCATCTCCACTGTCAGTGTGTATACAGTATCTCTCAGAAGTGTGTATTTTGGGGAGAACTATTATTTTAATAAGTGTGCATTTAACTTATAGGGATTATGTATTTATATGTTTTATTTTTACAGTATGTCTCAGGACCCTGTGCTTGCCAGGCAAGCGCTTATTCTACTGAGCTATCTCCCTAGCCCCATATGTTTTTAACGAATATGTGATTCGAGTTTATGAGTGTGACAAAATTTCATTTAAATTTTAAAATATTTTATCTGAGTGTGGTAGCTCATGTGTGTAATCCCAGTATTCCAATGCCAGGAAGGTGGACTTTAGGTACATAATTTTTTCTTCTTTGTTTTTTGTTTTTAACCAGAAATGCATGATAGTTTAACAAGTAATTTCAAAAATCCATTATAAAGAGGTTGAAATGTTAAGGCTTGAGTTCTATATCAATCTTATAACTTGGTTTTGTGTTAAATTACAATCCAATCCAGCAGCAATTAAGTATTTTTGCCTTGAAAAGTGTTTTGCTCATTCTTTACCCAATGATAGCCAACATTAAAATATTTGAAACATTTACTAAATTTTCTTTGTCCTAGATATCATGGAAAATCAATACCTAGAAAAATGAGTTAAATTTACCAAAAATGACAAACATTGGTAGCTTTCACTTCAACGGTTGTAGATAAGCATACATCTTTCAATGAGCTATTAAGCAACTTACATCAAAGCATGTGCTTCTCAGTAACATCACTATTTAAGACAGCAATGTATCTTTAGATTTTACCTGTCGTGATCCACTACAGCATTTCTAAAACTTCCACACATTGTGCTCTTCACATAAAATTTTTATTAAAGGTCTTAGCTATTTTCTAAATGAATGTCCTTTTATTGGATTTTTCCCAATTACAAATGAAATTTCATATTACATCCATCATTAGAAACAACGCTTACACTGGGACTGTACAAATTTAGGCCAAAATAAAAATATATGTATTTTGTGGTTCCACAAAACATTCACTGAATCTTTTAAACAAAGCAGAAGTAAGAGCAATATAATGCAAAAGTGACGATTTAATGACTATAAACAAGAAAAAGCAATAGAATTGTGCTTTTTTCGCAGATGGCAGACAATGAGGTGTTTAGCTATAATTTCTCCTACAAACATGAAACAATAATATAGAATAAACACCCTCACAAATAACTGATGGATGATGAATACATACTATGTTCGAACAAAGCAAAACACAAACAGAACTGTTGGAGTTACTCATATTTAAAGTTAACACACTTGCTGTACTTAAAAATTCTTGTAGAAGCTCATGATAAATTGCTTCTATTTCTAGACATTACAGAGAAGGCATATTCCATTAATTGTTGTGTTTTTTGTTTGTTTTTTTCTTGTCTCTTGTTTTATTATCTTTTAAAAAATGCTTTAAAGAGGGTATAGCAATATTTGGTATGACATTTGAAGCAGTATGCATGTATTTATTTATTTTAATTTTTTAATAGATTGCAAATTGAAAATAAATTATTTATAAACATCAATGAATATAACAATAAAAATTGTCCAAAATAAAAATGAAGAAAGAATTTACAGATCAGTCATAATAGTTCACTGTGTCAAAACCAAGAAACTTATATTCATATAATTAGAATTCTCAAAGTAGAAAGAAATAGGTGATAAATACTTAAAGATTTAAAATTTCTGAATTTAGTTCAACTTATAATACCACATTTCCAAGAAAAATGAACCTTTGGCACAAGAAATTTAAATAAAATCAGACCAAGATACACAAAAATGAAATTGTCCAAACTTATTGTAAAGAAAAAAATGATAAAAGCATATATATAAAAAATATTCACTATGGAAGAACAAAATTGAATAGCATCTTATTCCATATTAGAAAGAAAAAAAAAGGGCCAAGTGTGTGAGAAACTAGACTAATTAAAGGACTAAAACAAAGAAAAAATCTATTCTCTTTGAATTTTATACTTAGCAAACATACTTTTTTTTTTTTGTCTTTTTGAGACAGGGTCTCACTATGCAGTTCCGGCTGGCCTTAAGCTCACTTTGTAGCTCAGGCTGGTCTCGAATTTACAACAATCCTCCTGCCTCAGCCTCCCTAGTGCTGGGATTGCTGGCCTGCACCACCACGCCTGGCTCAAACATACCTTTGAAAACTAAAAGTAAAATATTTTCCAGTTATACAAACTTGAAATATTTTATTTATTTTTTTTTTTTTTTGTCTTTTTGAGACAGGGTCTCACTATGCAGTTCAGGCTGGCCTTAAGCTCACTGTGTAGCTCAGGCTGGTCTTGAACTCACAACAATCCTCCTGCCTCAGCCTCCCGAGTGCTGGGATTACAGGCATGCGCCACTAGCATATAAGAAATAACAGAGAGCATAATTCAAAAGGCAAGAGAAGTTCCAGTATGCTCCTGGATGAACAATAAAGAGCTCTCAAAGTGATAATTATGCAGGACTATATAAAATATATTAGATGAACCCTTATTTAAAAGGTCATTGAAGATTTCTATGAAACAGTACCAATCTTATGTCGGGTTATACACGTGTTTTTTTTCACAGATATTTGTGTGTGTGTGTGTGTGTTTAAAAGACAGGGAAGAAGTAATATAAAGTCAACAGGAAATGGAGATATACTTTTTAAACTTTCTAATACTAGGAGACGATATCATATAATGCCTTTTAGATAAACTATAATTCAAAGATATAGTATAAATCTTAAAACAAAAAATTACGATTAAGCAATATTCAAAAAATTAAAAACTAAAAATTAAATGTTTCAAAACAATTGAACTAAGAAAGTTTTCATGATAGTAAAGAAGTTCTAAGAATACAATGTAAGATAAACACTGGAATGACAAATAAATGACCATCACTTCTGACAGTTTGGGGATAGGATATCACACAAAATTCTAGTGTGTCGTGGACATGGATAATAACCATGACACTTACTGGTGGCCAGGTGTCACTTGTGGGACTGAGCTACAGTTATTTCCTTGAAATCCACCCCATAGACCCACATGGAATCATGACCCATAGGGTTCAAGAGAAGTCCATTTGTAGAGTGTGCTGATGGAAATATTTTGCTGCTTTACATAAAAGAATAACTGAAAGAGTACTATGGTATGACTCTAATTCTCCTATGTTTGTTTGCCTTATTTGGTGGGTTTTTTCCATTCTTGTTCATCGGGTTGTGATCATTTTGCTCCCTCTCTAGAACATCATCTAGTAGTCTGTGTAGGCTTGGTTTTGTCATCATGAAATTCTTTAGTTGTTCTTTGTCATGGAAGTATTTTACTTCTCCATCACACTTGAAAGAGAGTTTTGCAGAGTAGATGAGCCTGAGTTGGAATTTGTTTTCTTGCAAGACCTGAAGTACTTGGCTCCATGCTCTTCTTGACTTGATGGTTTGTGCAGAGAAATCTGCAGTTATTCTGATGGGTTTTCCTTTAAATGTGACTGTTTCTTTTCTTTAGCGGCTTTCAGTATACTGTTCCTGTGCTGAATTTCTGGGATGTTGATTATATGTCTGGGAGTGGTTTTAATTGGGTTGATGTCGTTTGGAGTTGTATATGCTTTGGTTTCCTGAATGTCAGATTGTTGCCCCATATTTGGGAAGTTTTCTGCTCTTACTTCTGCCCATATTCTTTTTATATCATTTGTATTGACTCCTTCCTTCTCATTGATGCCTATTAGTCTCACATTGTTCATCTTGGCATCATCTTGCAGTTGTTGAATTATTTTTTTCCTGCATCCTAGTTGTTTTTAAGAGATCTTTGCTTATGTTTCCACTAGCTACAATGGTGTCTTTAAGGTCAGAGAGTCTATTTTCACTTTAACTCAAACGGATTTGCCAGCTTGTGATTGAGGTTTTAATTTCCTGTATATCACTTTGATTCTGGTTCATACATTCTATTTCTTTTCTATATTGCTTATTTAGGGGTTCCATCATTTTTATATTCTGCTTTTATCAGTATATTCTTTAGAAGCACTTAGTACTCCTTTGATTATAGTTATCATTACTTTTTTTTACTTCAGCAATTATTTCTGGTCTGATCTCTTCTATACCTTCTGCAGTTGTTTCTTTACTTCCAATGCTATTATTTCAGAGATTTCCGATGTGTGATTTCCAATTTCCTCTGTGCTAGTGTCTTCTGCATTTGTACTGGGTGGACTTGGGGCCTGAGACTGTTTTTTGTTCCTTCTCTTTGTCATTTTGTATACCACTGACTTTTGGCCTTTGATGTAGAGCTTAGATAGAGTTATTACCTTAGCACCAGGTCTGGATCTACAAAGTTCAGACTCTTCCAGGTGGGTGTGGCTTGGGTTTGGCTGCTGTGCTCCTCTTCTTCCTGCTGCAGCCTTGCGGGTGAACACTTTGTGTCACTCTGGCAAGATGCTCTGGTCCTGAATCAGCTGGGTGGGTCTTGCCTCTAGCCTCTTTGCAGGGAGTTCTGCTGAAGGGTTCCACACTGGGCTTAGGCTCTGGGTTGCTTCAGGATCCAGAGGCCCCGGGCTGTCTCACTCACACACTGGGCCGGTGCTCTGGATCTACCTGTTTGTTTTTGAGGCAGGGTCTCACTATGGAGTTCAGACTGGCCTTGGACTCCAGGCAGTCCTGTCTTAGCCTCCCAAGAACAAGGATAACAGGCACACACCACTAGACCTAGCTCCATTAACTATTAAAGCAACTCTTAAATATAAATTATTATTCTATATATTAAAATTACTTTAGACAAAATGCCTTTCAGCAATCATCTGCTTCACTTAAAAATTTTAGAATTACAGTGAAAATAGGCATTTAAAAACATATTGATTCCATTAAGCCAATGAAAAATTATGACATTTCCATATTCCTTATAGAGTTTTTGTTTTTTGTATTAATTAATTTTAAAAGTAAACACGTCTGTATGAGAGGCAAGATTTGCACTAATGGTGGTTGGACAGGATATTATGTCAGCTTCTAGTACTATGGACAATCACTAGGAAAATAACAAGGTAGAAAGTATTAATTATTGAATCTTTGATGTAATTCAGGTATAAAAATAAGATACGCAAACAGCTACACTTTTTTTTTTGAGACAGGGTCTCACTATGCAGTTCAGGCTGGCCTTAAGCTCACTCTGAAGCTCAGGCTGGTCTTGAACTCAGAATAATCCTCGGGCCTCAGCCTCCCGAGTGCTGGTTCTCTTAATTTACTGATAAGAGACATACGCTATAATAATGTCTGTAAGTATAATATCATGTATATACCTTTTATGATACCCAAACATTATGAAAACAGTTTGCAGTGTATTAATTTATCAAATCCATCTTGTCAAGGTATCTTAAAACTGTCTCACTGACATTTGTACTTCAATAAAACAAAAATAAAAAAAAATTTCATAGCTAAAAAAAAAAGTAAGCATGTCTTACTGGGAAAAAATCGGTATAACAATTATTTACTAATTACTTCCAATGGAGTAGAATTTAGAATTAGATTATCCATATTAAATATATTGTATGCTGCTAAGCCGCCCTCAGTATGGGTATCTGTATGGGTATCTATCTGCAAAGGCTGAACCAGTTGGTACAATTTTAACAACTGTTTCTGAACTCATGAACATAATTATGTTCTTTGTAGTATTTATAAATATATCATACAATACTGTTTCCTGTTATGTCATATACCAATATGGCATTGCACAATAAGCATAATGCCATCAGACTCTTACAAAGCGAATCATTTAAACAAGTCAGTAAAATAAATGGTAGTGCCCGCTTTTGGGCATACAGATTGTAAAACTGAAGCTTACTTTTCTTTGATTGGTTTTGCACAGCAACAAAGAAATATCAAACAGAAATCAAAATGGCTAAATATGTAAGAAATTATTATTCACAGTGACATGGCTACACAGACTGTATTATTCTAAGTTTATTTTTTCCATCTGTTGGATTTTAAGATAAAAAGTGCTTGTATTCTGCAGGTTCACAAAACAGCATGACAACAAGAATAATCAAGAAGAATGCAATGTAGGTGTTAGTTGAAATGAGCAAACTATGGCCCAATGCTTCTAATCCACCGCCATTTCTTTTTGACTGGAAGTATTGCAGAAGGGTCTCAGTGTTCAAAGGAGACGTATCTGTTTCTTAGCGCTAGCTCCTTGCTGGTAAGGAGAAGTCCTGGAAGGACTGGGGAGAGGAGTAAGGGTGGGTGGATTAAGAAAGAAGAAAACGTACTCATGGTGTTGGTAGGAGTGTGGTAGGACTTCCGAAGATAATACCCCGCCTAGGTGGCTGGGGTGGAAGTGAATGAAATAGAAGTGCGTGTTAGCTCACTTATAGATCAAGCCCACGGTCAGGCGCCAGCAGAGTCGCTCTCCTTGCTTTGCATGTGGTAGCTTTTGTCCTGTGCTCTCCCATGGTCTCTTCTCGCTGAGTGTCCTTGTCTCATTTTAGCAGTGCTAGGGATGAAACCCGGGGCCACACACATGGGAGGGGAGCCCTCTGCTGCTGAGGTTCTCCCTGGCACATGTTCCTCTCTTTCTAAGGAGACCAGCCAGTGCTACTGGATCAGAGCCCAGCACCTTAAGACCTCATTTAACCTCAATTACCTCTTTAAAGGCCTGTTGTGGTTTGTGTCTACGTGTCCTCCCAAAGCCTCACGTGACTGGTCAGAGGGTGTTTTTAGGCTGAATCGAGAGCATGTGATTGATTTGTACTGCAATGCTAGGATTAAGGGCGAGTGAATTCTGGATCAGTCCACTGATTGCATTGGCACCACCCTAATCCCAGTAGGCTGGATTCAATATAAGGGACAGAGAGAAACTTTTTTTTTCTCTCATCGCTTTTGCTATCTTCCCCCGCCATTAACTGCCTCCGTCTGCCATGTGTCATCCTGCCTTCAGGCTAACCAGTTATGAACTGATACCTCTACGAACTGTGAGCTATGTAAACTTTTCCCCTTTAACTTTGGGTATTTATCTCAGCAACAAGAAAAGTAACTCTTTCCAAATACAGCCGTTGTGAAAACTATTGCTTCAGTTTATGAATGTGAGGAGTCAGTCCATAGCAGTGCTTATTTTAAGATTTCATTTGCTTTTTTAGTATCCATGGCCCTGTAAATTAGCAATGGTAAATATGTCTCATAATCATTTCTCAAAATTCAGCAAACACCCACAATTCTTGGGATTTTAGGCCAGTCACATTCCTGCCATACTCTCAATAGTTGCAAAGAGATAGTCACAAAGATATTCATGAAATTTTCAAATCTTTCTGATAGTGTAGGATGGGGTCTTGATGTCCTCAGATTCCTCTTAAAGGGCAACTAGAATCTCCCTCTCTTCTCTCAGTCCAGGTTCACGAAGTCTGCAGAGCTGAAAGCTAACAAGGAGGGTTACACAACAGTGGCCCAGAGCTTATGCTTGCCTAGTTAGGTCCTACTGTGCGTCCTCTGTTACCAGGCTTTGGGGTGCTAGATTTTCCTCTTAAAGGTGGTTTCTGGATTCTTATTATCCTTAACAAAGAATTGATCAAGACAAGCACAGAACAGTAGTCAAGTTTTTCATTTATTAAAGGGGGAAAAGAAACAGCATTGTGTGGAATGAGTTCAAGCCAACTAAAAGTAGGAAGAGAAGTCCACCCTGGGAGCCAGCCATAGCGAGGGAGAGAACACAGGAATACACGCTCAGTGGGGCTTGCCTTTTGTCTTTCCCACTGCTCATGCTGACATCAGGTCTAGGTTGTTCTATCAAAAATCCTCTTGAGGTCTCTGGAGAAGAACTGGAGACAGTGTTCTCTGGTTGGTTCCACCTGCAGGGCTTTGGGAGTTGTTCAGCAAATGTGGCCTAGAACTGTGTAAGTGACAGATCCTGTCCACTTCCCCAGCCAGTTCACCCCGCCCTAATCTCCTGCCTTACCACCTCTCCCAGGGAGCAAAAGATCCCTCTTCCCAGGAATCAGGATTTAGCCTAAGATTCTTCCTAAGCCCTTTGGAAGGAGGAGTCTTCAGGATAAGGGTTCTTCCATTTGAATGAAAATTGATAATTCAACTTCAGTTAATTTGTCTAGGTTTCCCTGCAGTTTTGCTTGAATTTTGAGGGATGAATTTGCTGAAATGAATAGTAGTTATTTCAGTCTAAATTTTAAAGCTCTGAGGTTTGAAAGCATTGGTTTGCCTGCCCATGAAATGGGTACAGGTTTCATTACCTGGAGCCTGAATGAAATGCCTTGCTGCTATATCAGTGACAGCACCAGGGTCAGAGCAAGGGTCTTATGCTTCTGAATCCCAGGCTAGGATTTAAGGACACCTGAACCCAAGGAAAGATCAAGATGGGATGAGTGACCACAGAAAGGTTTGAAAGCACATTGCTTATAATGCTTGGTGCAAATGCTCCAATTCACACTTTACATGTGAATTGACTTTGGCTCTAGCTGGCCTCTCACAGCAATAGCTCATGTCCCACAGCTTGGGGGAGGAAGCCCCACAGAGGCCCTTTGCCTTGGGATCAGGGATTAACTGGAGCTCTTGAAGGTGCTGCCTTTGCCCACATGCTGCTTGCTGCCCTTGACTGGCAACTTACAGTGGATTCTGTGTTCTGCCTGGTGTGGCGACAGTGTGCAAAGACTGCAGTGAGAAGAGAGATGAGCACTTGGCTTTGGGTTCCACGCTGGTAGTCACAGCCTTCCTCTTCCTCACACCCCAAGGGGAGATGTCAAGACTGAACCTCCAGGGCAGAAGACAGTGTCCAAAGGGGCCAGCTCCAGGGCTCGGCCTGTCGTCAGCTAAAGGAGCAGCCTCTTCTGATGCCGCATGTTTTCTGGGTCCAGCAATGTGTGCACGGGCAGAGGGGGAGATGGGCCACTGGGACCCTGAGCACTTGTCAGCTACCCAGAGCTTCAGTCTGGAGTTCCAACTGTTAATGGACACCTCCACCCACCTGTCCCATGGCCACCCTAAACTCTACATTTCCAAAACTGGACCCATTATTTACTTTCCCTTCCCCAAATCTTTCCCTGATCCCTTATTCCATCTTAGTTGAAGATACCACTGCTTCCCAAGCTCTTCGAGCTAAGTTTTTGAATCTCAAAACTCTCTTCACCCATGCCTTCAAATTAGAAAAGCAATCCTAACTGATGCAACTTTCAAGAGAATTTCCTACATCCCCTTTCTCCACCCAGCCCCAGGATGCCCCTGCTCAGGCCTCACTGTAAGCATTCTCCACAGGGACAACAGGAATGACATACTTCTCCCCTCCTCTTGCCTTTAGATCTCACCTCTTTGACACACACCACACATTATACCAAGGATATCATTGCAAGGCTTAGATCTAATTGTTTTGATTTACTTGCACTGCTATAGCAAACTCCTATTGACTGAGCAAATACTGTCCACAGTTTTGGAGGCTGGGAGGTCCAAGATCCAATGGCACTGCCAGGACTGGGGTCTGGTGAAGGCTGCTGCTGCTTTCAAGTTGATGTTCTGTTGTGATATCCTCCAGAGGAGAGGAATGCAGTACAGGTGGCAGAAGGGGTGGAAGGGAAGAGCGTGCCCCGCCAGCATTTGCAGGGTGCCGGTTCTAGCGATGGAAGGTGGGCCCTCCCAACCAGTCACTTCCCAAGGCCCCACTTCTTCATCCTGTTGCACCGGGGTTAAATTTCAACATGCAATTTGGAGGGAACACCATTGGTCAAATTATAGCCCTAATCTGGTTGTTCAACTGCTTGCAGATCTCTGCGAGAGTCCATCACTTCCATTAGTGGTTGCCCAGTGTGTTGGCTGAGATCTCCGTTGTGTTATCCCAAATACGCATAGTTTACTTATAATTATTTAATTATAAATAGTTCTTGAATACATATTCCCAAGAAATGCATATTCATAGGCTGCCTAGACACCGTAATATTGATTCTTTATAAACATTATACAAATATGTAAAAATAGGAATGAAAAAGGACATGTGGGAATGGGCCCTCCCCTGCACAGTCTGAAGTGCTTTGTTATTTTGTTTTTTTTTTTTACCTTCTTTGTCCAGGAATTCTCTCGTTATTCTGTGCCTTGGGAGTGTACACTTCCCGCAAAGCGCCTCTCTGCAGTCCATTCCTGGGACTCTGGTCCTGGAGACTTCCCGTACTACGACTGACAACGCGGGACTTTGGTGCCAAGTTTGGAGCAGCAAGCTGACCCGGTCCTTCTCTTGCTGCACTGTTTGAGGTATTGTCTTTCTGGTGGGCGAGGACTGGTGGAGCTCTTGTTGTTGCCGAGGACAAATTGCAACCGTAGCACTCCTTGCCTTCCTTTCAGGTTCCGAGGAAGGCCCCCTCCCCGCTGGTTTCTGGTTACTGTAGCAAGATATGCCTCCTGCAGAGGAAGGCAGAAGCAGACAGCCCAACAGACACAAACGGGGTGAGATGTGCGAAAGCAATAATTCTGCACATCACGCAATTAAGCTAATGTGATGTAAACAACGTGATGGCTGATGTTTGTGTTTATTTTCCCCTCAAGCTGTAATTAATTCATGGAAGTGCTGTAGGTTGTTAAATTTTAATAAACGAGAAAAGAACTATTCTTTAAAATAAAAGCAGTGGCAACAACCTAGTCATTTCACAGTACTGCGAACGAGATAATTACAGCTGGAGAGGACCGCGCTCCTCCAGCGGCTGCGCGCAGACTGTGAGTGCGACGTTCCCGTGTTTCAGCCACGTAGCCTGGCAGTGCTTTTCTCGCTGGTGTCCAATGGGGAATAGAGCTAATAAATACGACAATAATGTTGTAACGGACGAGAAAGGCGGAGGCAGCGGTTTGTTAATTTGTGTTGCACATTAGCCTGAGCTTTGCGGTCTCTGAGCAGTCCTGGCCGATTGCAGGCATGTTTATTAGAGGTCTTAGGAAAATCTCCAGCTGGGGCACATGTGCGGGACTCTGCTGCCGGAGCCCAAGGCAGGCGTCGCTGGCCCTCCTTGGCCAAGAGGTCCGGCCAGAGGCTGGGCCTGGAGCAGAGCTGCAGAACTTTAAGGAGGAGTGCATCCCCATGGGCTGGCACGAACAGCAATCAGCTGCCCAGCTCTTGGTCCCCAGAGTTCTTGTTTTAAAAAAGTGATGGCAAAGATTGACAGTAATGGCTTGACCCCTTGATAGATTCCCAAAGCATTTCTACAAAAGCTGTTTTTCACTCCTGCTCCCCTTCATAAATTGGCTTAAATACAATGCAAGAATAAAGACCTCATAAATCAAAAGCTGTTAGCCTACTCGGGTCTCTAAGATTTATGAGTATTAAGCAGAGCAGGGTTGGGAACATTTCAGCGAGTAATTCCCCAGCTCCCTCAGATTCGATGCAGCTTCCCGTCTTTGCCTCCTGCATACTACCGGCTGCCAGCGGCTGAGCCCAGGCCCCAGAAAGCAGTACCATTGTCATCAAGCTTGGTTCGCATGGGCCTAAAGCCCAGGTGTGGGCACCTCCTAAATAAAGAGCAAGAACTGAGAGGAGCTAGTGGTGGCTGCTTCCACGGATCAGCCTTAATGGCTGCACACATCAGCTCTGGGCCTCCGCCCCAGCCTCTTTCACTGTTAGTCCTGGGGCTGGAAGAACGTGGGATTCAATGACAGTGAGGAGCCACCAGGTCAGGATAGAGACTTAAAACCCAAAACAACCATTTCTGTGATGGTTCAGGATATGAATGTTGGATTTGGGAGCCCAGTGTAGGGTTCTGGAAGACCCAGAGAGTAGTGAGCCCATCAGGCCCTGCACTGGGGAATAGAGCTGGGTTACATTTCAGTTGTTAGCTCTCTAGGTTGGTGTAGGAGAAAACAAATGATAGCATTACTAATATTCACGTGTTAATTAGTGGTCATGACCACCCTTGAGCTCTGTGGTCACTGAAGCACATGGGATGGCTTACATAGACCATGCAGAGAAGCAAGGGAAGGTGAGTGTCCTGACCTTCTGGAGTCACCTCCTCTTGGCAGTCAGCTTATTCTTGGAGGGATGGTTGGGGTCTGCACCCAACCCTTGTTCCTTTAGGTTGAAGGTTGAGGTGTATGGGTGTGGCTGCTGCCTTTGGTTCAGCCTTGGTGTCCGACCGCTGAGGGTTGGATTAGCAGCCATGCTAATTAGCAGTCCATGCCTCAGTGGGCAAGTCACCTCATCTGCTGTCTCCAAAGCCTTAACTTCCCACTATTAAAACAGAGACGATAGAGCCCGTATCTTACTCAGCAAGTGGGCTGTAGTCAACACGTAGGACACAGATTGTCCGGCCAAGTCTCTGCTCATTGGTGGAGGAAAAATACCCATGTGCTGACTGTCTGTGAGTTGAGGAGAGATCCTTTACATTGCTAGCTGTTGGACCCTCACTGGGTGAAAAAAGTGGAGAGGACAGAAAGTAGACACATGTCCTTCTGTAGTGCTACTGTCTCTATAATAAACACTATTTTATTCAATGAGAAAAGGAAAGGAAAGAAGGGATAGCTCTTAGACATGCTCCTGAGGCTGATGGGAAGATTCAGACCAAGAACTCGTAACCCTGACCTTCGCCAAGTGACTCTGTTAGTCCTCGTGCTCACTGACCCCTCGCTGGGCCTGATTCTCCCCAGAGATAATGGCTGTCACATTCCAATACCCTTGTTTTTGTGATCATTAGGAATACAATCTTTCAGCACCAGGCCCATTTCTCATCAGCTCGCACTGCTAGTGTTATGCCTGCCCTGTGCTCTTAAATCTGAGGGCCTATAAAATAGCTCCACACATAAGCAAAGCTTGACATCACTCTATGCTGAGCTGAGGTGGAAAATGGCTCAGAAGAATGCAGAGTTGGAAAAGTGGCATTGGCTGGCTCTCAGCATAATCCAGGTTTCAGGTATACAGCTCTCAGCTAGCAGAAACATCAGAGCTCATAGGATCAGCCCAGCGCTGGTGTGTCAGGGTGCTGTCATAGTAGTTCTGGAACAGCTTCATCCCTGTGCTCTTATGGAATTAGGGGTGGCAGGACATGCTATCTTTTACAGGTCATGCGTTCAGTCCTCCCCATAATTAGTGAGAATAAGTACACTGTGAAAGAGAGGTGTCTGCTTTCTCACTCAGTTGTGTTTTAGGCATGTCTTGTGGCTTGTTTTAGGCTCTGTCTCAGAATGAAAGTTAGCTAGGATATGATGCTTAATTTTGTGGAGCTGATGATCCAGTAGAGGGGCTGGGGGACATTTTCTGAAAAGGTCCAGATAGCAGACATTTTAGATGCTGGGGGCCAAGGGGCTTTGATTGCCCCCCTCCCCCTCCCCCACACCTGCTGGACCTCTCTGCTGCACAGCCCTCTCCTAACCTCGAGCCTCCAGGTCTTGCCTTCTCTTCCCATCCCCATCAGCACCTCGCTGGGAGCACAGGCGGCAATGTCTATGGCCCTGGCTGGTGGTGAGGGTTAGTGGTGCCAAGGGGCCAGAAGCCCTGGCTCAGGCTGTGGCTGCCACTTAAGAGCTAAGTCCCCCTCTCTACTTCTCTTCCTATAGAAAGTCAAACCTTTCCTTTTTCCAAGCTCAACTCATTGACTGTGCCTCAACTCAAACACTGCCGGGACCTTTACCAATCTGTGCATTTGCCCAAGGGTCCCTTCTTTCCCCTCTGCCTTGTAATACTGCCTAGAAGCACACCTAGGCTTCCTCTGTCTTAAAAAAGGAGATGGGGAGGAAATCTATGCGACCTGACACCCTTCTCCAGCCATTACTTTCTTTTTCCTTATCCAAACAGTCTGCACCACTGTCCCATGCCATTACCTCAGTGCATCAGGTATCTAACATCAGGCCCAGGGATTGAACCCCTGACCCCTGCACCTGTTTGCAGGCACCTTAATCCACCGAACTATTTCGCTGGCCCCCTCCTGGCTCTCTGGACTCTCTTTCAGCTGCATTACATCTCAAAAGTTGAAATCAAAATTGAGAAGCAGAGCCCTGGAGCCCATCTTGCCTTGGGGCCTGGCTTCAGACAACTGTGCTCATTGTGCCAGATCTTAATTATGTAGCAGAATGTTATCTTTAAATTATAATTTTTAGTTATACAAGTGGAGCACATACACACATACATATTCTGATTTAAAATGAAAACTAGCAAACTAGTACAGAATTCATTTGGTTGTTTTCTCCACACAACAATGAAAGGAAACCTTTTAAAATGTAGGCCAGATCATAGCTCTGCCACAACTGGCCAGGAACTCCATAGCCTGCTCAGAAAAAGAGCTCTGCTCTTTGGTGGCCTTCCAGGACCTGCAGCTCCAGCGCCCCATTCTCCCTCTCCTTGCACACCCTGTGCTCCTGCCCTGGGTCACAACCTTGCTCGCTGTGGCTTGCTGTTTATTCCCATCTAGGGCCCCAAACACTGGGATAGAGCTGGCACTCAATAGTGATCTCCTGAATAAATAGTGAGGATTGTAGCAAATGTGAAAATTTCCCTCTCCACCTCCCATGCGCCAACCCCAAGCCAGCCTTTTCAGTGACAAGCCCGTGCTGAGCATGTGCTTCTACACATGTTCTTCCACACATATTCTTCCCATGTGCAAGAATACCTAGCAGCTTCTGCTTCCTGTCAGGATGCAGAAGGATCTGTTGTCACGGAAAAGGAAAAACTAGGCTCTGTGTGGGATGAGTGAAAAATGATGCCACGAGGAAGCTTCGTGGACTGCATTCGGAGCAATGAACCCTTCCTAGGGGCATCGGAGAATGGTGGCTTTCATCCTGGAAGTGGCCAGGGACAGGCTCACTCAGAGAAGGGAGGTAGGAAGCCGGTGCAGCAGTAGTTGTGTAAAGAGCCGCCGAAGTGGACCTGAGGGCCTGCTGCAGACAGAGAATTTGGTGCAGAGATCAGCTGGGCTTCACAAGTCTGAGTGCTGCCACGAGAGCTAGCATCCACAGACCAAACGGGCACAGGAAAGTTTAATGTACTTAGAGGTAGTGATTGCAGAGAGCAGTTACTTCTTTGAAAACTGAGAAAAGAAAAAAGGGGTAGAGCTGTGAGACTTAAAGAGGTCCTCGCCCAGCAGAGATTGGCTCCTGTGTTTAGAGAGAGCACTCTGCTGTCACTGCAGAGCACCTGCTGCCCGACGCAAGAGCTGCTTCTTCTGCAGTTAACACTGCCAGGACTCCTGCACCAAAAGCCCCTCGCTACCACATGCAAAACCCAGCACTGTGAGAAGAAAAAGCTCCTTCCTCCTCCTCTAGACTGGTAGAATCTCTCTAATGCCCTCTAATGACAGGCAGAACATCAAGGTAGGGCCAAAGGAAACATGTAGGCTGGAGAACCTGACCCCAGTATCAGAGCACGGGAAAGACGACGGGCTTCCTGCTCACCAGCAATAAACTAATAGGTGGCACAAAAACACTGTGTACCATAGGAGCAAAACCAATTCCCAGTAGCGCACCACCCTTTGACTTTTATGAGAAAATACCAATAAGGCAAGGGCATATAGGATGAGAAAAATGATATAGTTTCAGATATTTTCCTGGGTTTTAGATTGTAGAACACTGCAGGAGTTGAATTGAAATATAAACAACAACAAATAAAATACACAAACCAGCTGAGAGTTGAGCAAATAATAAGAAAATACAATTTAAGTAAAAATGCAGCTCTGTAATAGCTCAACTCAACTGCAAGTGAACCTGAAGAGCTGGCATCAGAGGAAGGGCTTTGCAATTATGGGCAATAACACGAAGCAAAAAATTATTATGCTCCATCCTCCATGGTTTTACACAACTTCTGAAGTTCAGTTGTTTTCAAATGAGATTTGGAAAGAAGCAGGAAAATGTTACCAATTAAGTAATTCAAGGAAAAGAGAGATAATTCAAGAGAGAAGTGGAAACTCCAAAAATAAAAACAAGTGATTATGAGACTCTAGAATAGAAAAACACAAGACATCAAAGTCTCTGGATAGGCTTAACAGCAGACTGGCTACTGAAGAACTTAAATAATCAAGGATATCCAAAAATCAAAAAGAAAAAGCAAAGATGAAAAGAAATTCTAAAAAGCTCAAAAACTCAATTAATACGAAATAAAGCATTAAAAGAAGAATAAAAGACAAATAGCAAAATGGTAGACTTAAAACCCAATTCTGTCAATAATGACATTATGTATAAATGAACCAAACACTTCAATGAAAGGGCAGAGAGTTTTGGACTGGAAAACAAAAAGAAGACTTAACTATAAAACTGTAGGCTCCCCAGTTCGCAGAAAACAAACAAACAAAAAATACTGCAGGTAAGTTATGAGTAAAAAGATTAATAAAAGATACACTGTATGCACATTGATCATAAGAAAAATGGGACAGCTATATTACAACTATACAAAGTAGGACTAAAGCCACATAGTTTTATCAGAACTGGAGACATATTCACGATGAAGAAAAACCAAATCAGCAAGACATAAAAATTTAAATGCAAAGCTTCAAAGTACATGTAATAAAAGCTGATAAGCTGGGGCTGGGGAGATGGCTCAGTGGAATAAGCATTTCCCTGGCAAGCTCAAGAGTCTAAGTTCAATCCCTGGTTCTGCAAAAAAAAAAAAACAACTAAAAATAAAAGCTAATAAATCTAAAGAGATAAATAGAAAAGTATACCTATAGTTACAGATTTTAACATTACACTTTTAGTAATCAATAGAATAAGTCAACAAAAATTTATAAGAATGCAGAGGATTTGAGCTGCATTATCAATTTAACTTAATATGTATAGAACATTATCAGTACAGAATATATATTCTTTTCAAATATACATGAAACATACACTAAGATCAACCTAAAACTGAGCCACGCAAAAATATTTCAATAAATATCAAAGGACTTAGGTCATACAGAATGTTTGGAAGTCAGTAACAAAAACGAATCAGGAAAATATCAAATATGTTAAATTAGCAAGCACACTACCAGATAACCTTTGGGCTAAAGAAGAAATCACCAAGGAAATTAGAAAATATTTTGAACTGAGAAAAAATGAAAAGTAAAATCCAGTGTGCTATCATTTTTTGGATGTGTCTGGCAAAGTATTTTGAGAAGAATTTATGGTTTTTAAATATTCATATCAGAGAAGAACAAAAGTCTAAAATAAATTATTTAGGTTTCTCCCTTAGAGACTAAAACAGAAGAGAAAATTGAGTTGGCAATACGTGGAAGGAAGAAAGCAATCAATATAATAGTGACAATCGATAGAATGTAAAGCAGATAATAGAGAGCAGCAAAATCAAAGTTCTTCGATTCAAAAATCTTGGTACTCCCTAATAAGATGAATCAAAAGACAGAGAACACTGCAAATCATCCATAGAAGAATGGAAAAGGAGTGATCCTACAGTGCTGCAAATACTAAAATGGTAATAAGGAAGTATTATGAACAATATACGCTAATATATTTTTAAATCTTTGAAACTAAAACTAACTAAATGTGACACAAGATGAAAGAGAAAGGTAGGTAGTCTTTTTCTTTTTCAATATACTGAATTTGTAATTAGATTTTTTTCACACGAAGTTCAGGCTCAGGTAATCCCACTGATAAATTCTATCAAATATGTGAGGGAGAAGCAATGTAGTCTCTCTCTCTCTCTCTCTTTTTTTTTTTTTACTTTATTAAAATACTGAGTGTATTTCACATGTGTATGTGTCTCCCTACCGTCTCCGTGTCTGACCACCACTACTACGTCTTATCATAGCACTCCATACATACTTAAAACCAAGGAAAGGGTGGAGTTCCACCTTTAAAAACTAAACAGGCATTCAGGCAACACATTCTTGGCAATGGCACCTGGACAACATTTCTCAAACACGGTAGGGAAAGTTCTCACTTTGCATTATAAAAAGGATAGGGGCCGGGGAGATGGCTCAGAGGAATAAGTACTTCCCTGGCAAGCGCAAGAGCATGAGCTCAATCCCTGGTTCCACCAAAAAAAAAAATAAATAAATATATAAATACATAAATAAATAAAAAGAAAAAGAAAAAAAAATAAAAAGGATAGCCAGATAGTAACTGTTACAGAAATGAAAGAAGACGGAAAACTTTAACAAACTGTTTGAACTGTTTTTTAAAGAGACTTCCTCCACTGCCAGAGATCTTGACTAGCTTCCTGGTCAGTCATCCAGAAGTGATTCTTCACATAATATATGAATTTGGCTTCCACTTTGGGAAGAGCACCACTTTTTTTCTATACTTGCTTGCATTTTTGCTTTAATGTCTTCTACAGAAGTAGGTCCCTTCCGTGTTTTAGGACTCTTTTCCTGTTTCTTGAAGGATTCCTGCCCTTTTGATCTTGGCCTTGACGGTTTTGAGTCTTTTCCATTCTGGTTTGATTTTTGTGCATTTTCGGCTGGAGCATCTCGTATTGATCTCTTCACAGGAGGTTTCTCTTATGGAAATCATCATCGCCATCGTCCTCATCCTCGTCCTCCTCGTCCTCATTGTCTTCATCTTACTTTTCTCTGTGGAATCTTGCTGCCACCTCCAGGGGCAGATCGCTTTCCAGATATACTCTGGAGTTTCAGATCTTCCTCTTTCTCTTCCGACTGCATCTTCTTCCACAGCTACTAATATGCGCAGGCCCTGAACCACACTTCAATCTTGAGACAACAGGTGGTGTAATTTCAAAGCCCCCAAGGGATACAGGCTGTACAGACACTGTCAAACTTGCCAGTGTTACTTTAATTGGAGGCCTTCATAATTCATAGCCTCTGCTTCAACAATGTGCAATTCATCCTTTGCACCAGCTTCTAAGCTGACCGTTCTTAATGACAACTGGTGCTCATTTTCATCGTTATCCACCCTAAAGTGGTAATCCTTGTCACCTTGTAGTTCACAACAGAAGAGATAGTTCTGGGCCTCAGGAGGCTCATGTCCATGTCCACCGAATCTTCCATGGAATGGTGGCATGCACTTACATGGCAGAGAATGTGGACAGAAGTGAATGAGTACTGCTCCACAGAGCAGACGTGCAGGAAGGAATCACGCGAGGGACAATGTAGTCTCAAAGGAAGCTCCTGTGAAAAATAGGAGGGGTGGAAACATTTCCCATGTTCATTGTTTTTTGAGACCATCATACCCTTGTTACTACATGTGACAGGGCAATTATAAGAAAAGATAATTATGAAACAATATTCCTCATCAACATAGCAGCAAAAATCCTTATAAAATTATTAGCAAATAAAATACATCAATTAATAAGACAGTAATAGCTCTTGATCAGGTGGACTTTATCTTAGGAAGGTGGGGTTGTTTGACATTCTAAATTCATCAGTGTTACTTTCTATTATAACAGAATAAAGGGCAGAAATCATATGATTATCTCAATACATGTAGACAAAACTCTTGCAAAATTCAATGTCCATTCACAGTTTTTAAAAAGTCTCAAAGAATGTTAAAAGTAGGAGAAACTCTATCTGATAAAAAGTGCTTATGCATAACCAAAGATGATATCATACTTTAAGATAGAATATTGTGTCATTTCCCCCAAGATCAGAAAGAAGCAAGTGTGTCCCACTGATGGTCAGCATTGTTCTGAATTTCCTTGGTTTCGCAAGAAAAGACATTTTTTTAAAAAGTTAAAAGGCAGGTTAGTGCTTATGCTATTTGATCAATTTTGTATGCTTATTGTCTTGTAATGTGAGCAACTACTTTGAAGATAACAATATGCAATATAATAACCATTGTTAATTTCCTATCATCTTGTTTTGAAATTCTTTATCTTTTTTTTTCTTTTTATAATAAAACATTAAAAGGCAGAAAAACTGGAAATAAATAAATACAATTTAATTCATAGAAAATATAACTTGTGTATAGAAAAATCTAAAGGCATACATATTCAACAAATCTTACCAGGTCTTGTCACTTAGAAGTAGTAAACTTAATATAAAGTTAATACACATTAACCTATTGTATTTCTGTGTAAAGAAAACAGAAAATTAGAAAACAAAGCAAAAATACCATTCATGATAACATCCAAAATTAAAAACATACTTGGTGATAAGTTTAACAAAATATATGCAAGATATCTAACATACAAGATATTTCTGAGACAGGCTAAGGAAGTCCAAAGTAAATTAGATAAACTATATGTATGGGTTACAAGATTCAATGTTCAAATTACATCTTTCCAAGTTAACTTAGAGATTCAATGAAGCTACCAATAAGATTTTTTTTATAACATATGGAAATTCAAATGCAGATTTAAAAATAATCTTTAAAAAGAAAAAATAAGTTTAAAAAGTTACCTTACCTAATTTCAAAACTTACTATAACATTATAGTAGCCAAAAGTTTGGCGTTGGCATAAAGATAGGCAGATATGAGAATGAGACATAAGAAATCATCTAAAAATGTATTTAGATTCATGTAGATAACTGATTTTGATAAAGGCACCAAGACAAATCAGTGGATAAAGAAGATCTTTAGAAAAATGACATTGGAATTACTGTATAGTTTTATAGAGGAAGAATGAACTTTGAATCTTATCTGACACAATAATTAAGGTTTTTTTGTGTGTAGAGCCAGGGATTAAACTCAGGCACTTGAACTTGCCAGGCAAGCACTTATTCAACTGAGCTATCTCCCTGGCCCCAATAATTAAGATATATCATAGACTGCTGACATAAAAGATAAAATGGCAAATCTTCTAAATTAGAAGAAAACATAGGAGACTAGCTTTACAATCTTGGGGTGTGAAAAATTTCTTAGAGCATAGAAACCAAATCATAAAGCAAAAGATTGCTACATTTCACATCATCAAAAAGTAAAACCATAAGCTCATTAAATGACACTATTCTCCCAGGTGGGGTGGGAAGTTTTGCATGGTATGTATTTGACAACTGATTTGTCCTCAAAATTTATAAAACACCGAATAGATCAATAGTTTTTTTAAAAGGCAGAACTTACTTTAAAATTTAGGCAAAGGACCAGAACAGGTACTTTAAGCAAAACACATGAACATGACTAATCTACACAGGAAAATCTTCTTAAACACTACATATCAAGGAGCTGCAAATTAAGACCTGCCTACCAGAACGGCCAACATGAAAGACTGACAGCAGGCACACTGGCGAGGGTGGGGACCGTCCAGCTCCCTCCCACGGTGTCTGTGGGCTCGAAGAACCTAGGGCACTGGGAAAGTCCTCAGCAGTTCCTTATAAAGTTAAATAAAAATATAACTTCCCTACTCTGTGATAGTTGTTCAAGAAAATAAAAGCAAATGCCCTCAAAAGGCTTGAAGAGATTTTTGGCAGATTTTTAAAAACTTAAAACTGAAAATAACCCAAGAGTCCATCAACAGGTGAATGAATGTAAGTATTGTGTTACATTGGGCTTCTATTCAAGAGCAGACCAAAATGCCCTGCGCATAGATTTAAACTATGGTTAGGCGTTAACCGTGCCTGAGGCCGCAGAATACATACCGTATAATTCCATAAATGGCATAAAACTCAAGAACAGACAGAGTTCATTTGTGGTGATAAAAAAAAAAGAACACTGACCGTCTTTGGAAGAATAGGGTTGTTTAGAAAGAAACATGAAGGAACTTTCCAAGGTGACAAAAATGCTCAGTTTTTTTCCTTGGCTGTGAGTTTTACTGGTATGTACAGTTGTTAAAATTCAAACTGTAGTTTTAAGGCCTGTGAATGGTATTGTTGCTGCTGTGTGTGGATCATATCTCATTTAAGACAAAGTGGATTTTTTGAGGGGAAAAATCTAAATTTATGTATTTTTTTATTTAAATTTTTTTTGGCAGAACTGGGGATTGAACTCAGGCCCTTGCGCTTGCCAGGGAAGAGCTTATACCACTGAGCCATCTCCCCAGTCCTTGAAAATCTAAATTTAAAGAGAAAATTTGTACAAATTAGTATGAAGACAAAGAAATTATAACAAGATTACAAGAAAGATTACTAGATTTCTTATTCTCTCAGCAGACATAGAAAGAAAATATTTTTACATGATAGCAAAAGACTTCTGCAGAAATTTGCATGGGCATTCATTAACACACCAGCATACCTGATAAGATTAGAGGCGGTATTTCTTGCAGTTGAAAGGTCACGTGGACTAATTGTGCTGGTTTCCATAGCATTCCTCTTTCCTAATTCAGATCTACCTAGAACCTCAGAATGTGAATTTGTAAGATCTTTGCAGATGTAATTAGTTAAGATCACACTGGATTAGGATGGGCAGTAAATTCCATGACTAGGGTCATTGTAAGGGGCCACGTGGAGCTACAGAGACATACAGAGGAGTGGGCTGTGTGAAAACGGAAGGGGCTGAGTGGCACAGCTGAGGACCAAATAATGCTAAGAACTGCTGGCAACAGCCAGTGCCAGAAAAGGGTGATGGAGACACCTTTCAGGCGATACCTGCATTTCATACTTCCGGCCTCTGGTGAGATCCTAAGTTTCTGTTGTCTTAAGCCACTAAGTATGTGGCAATTAAAAATTTGACTGTATCATATTATCTTAAGTTTTGCCTTTTGTGTCAATTAATTAAGAAAGTGTTACGCAACTAGTTCAATAATCAAGGGGGTATCAAAGAGTACAGTTTAAGAATTCAAGCATCCAATGCATGGAGGTAGATTTTAATCAGTAAGTTTAGGGGGCCTGCCGGTTAGCTCAGCTGTTAAAAGCGCCTCCTCATTCAAATGCAGTTAGGCACAGGATATGAAGGTTCGATTTCCATGTCCACCTGCATTACCAGATCCACCCTTAAAGCAGCCTGAACCAGGAAAAAAAAAAAGATTCTCAACTCTTAATCCTAGTACTTGGGAGGCTGTAAACAGGAGAATCACTATGAGTCTGATCTACTAGCGAGACCCTGAATACCCTGTAGATCCTTCCCTAAAATACAGGGGAAAAAATAGTAAAAAAAGAATTTATTAGAGACTGGGCTTGGTGATGTGCACCTGCAATCCCAGCTCTTGGGAGACTGTAGACAGGCGGATCACTATGAATCTGATCTAGTAGACCTCTCCCTAAAATACAAAAAAAAAAAAAAAGAAAAGAAAAGAATGAATCAGTACATTTAAAATGTACTATAATATGTAAATATATTTAAGTATAGTGTACATGTAGTATGTATATAAACATATCTTTCTTATATATAATTTGAATAATATGCAAACAAGATAACCATCCATTGGAGTTGGCTACTTCTCATTGTTTTTCTAATGGAATACTAAATCCTTGAGATGGGTTCCTGTCAGCACGCAAAGCAGCCTGGATGTGCCCCTCGGGCTTCTTTTGGACAGGGAATGATTATTTCTAATGGAGGTACCGTGTTTCAGGGTATGGATTTACTGTGATTTATTTTGCCAGTCCAGTTCAATTAGATAAACATTTATTAAATGCCTTACCCTGAGGATTTCAATCTGTTCAATTCAATTCAATCCAACCCAATGCAAACCAATTCAGTAAGCATCTATCGAGCACCTTCCATGTAGCAGTCACCACTGGGGTCACATCTCTTGGTTTCGTCTTCATCAAGTACCTCTGTCCCTGGGGTCTCATAGCAATGATACTTTCTGAAAACCTAGTTTGAAATATAAGATGGGACTGCTAACAAGATCATAATAAAAGAGATGGATGATTAGAATGGAAACAATATGTTTCCTTTCCCGTACTAGACCTTTTATTTTACTAAAATGAGCTTCTTAGAGTTTAGGATTTATCCCAAGGTAGAAAGGTGCCCCTCTCATCCAATCAGGACCAAGAGTCAGATCCCATCTGAGTCACAGTGGGAAATACTGCTGGCCCGTGAGGAGGAGGCTGCTTGTCCCATTCTGCACTGTGTTCACCATTTGTTTGTCCTGTACATGTCCCCAGTATTGGTGCTGCGTTCTCGGTCATGTAGGGGCTTCCTGTCCTGCAGGATAAACCCTTGGGCCATTACCCACGATGTCCCTTGTACTTCTTGCTGCTGCTAAGATAAGGAAATACGGACTGCTACTTTCGAGTTAGACGGGGTCTGAATAATCCTACTTTCAGTGAATACTTTAAAGTCTTGACATAGTGTGAGGGTGGACAGCGCAGGGGGTGGGGACCGCTGGGTTGGAGACTACCTTCTATGTCAGGGTTCCACCTTGTGGTGTCGCATGGAATGGCCCCTCTTTCCTGGCTAATCGCCCTTGGTTATTCTGACTTCCACAAAGGAAAGTTCCATATGCCGCTCCTTTTTGAGTCAATATTTATTTTAATCTTTGGTCCCCAGAAACAGGTGTAAAACTCCAGATGTCTCGTGAACAATGGGGTTATTGTTTCTTTTGATCTGGATCCTACACAATCTATATTCCCCTGAGCTTTTTCACAAAATGGCCTGCATAAAATAACCTAAACAAGGTATGTCACTGACCCAAATTCCTAAATCCTTTTCACACTGGAAGTCTTTCCTGTTGAATCTTTACTACACCATTGGGAATGATAGTTTAGCTATTTTATCTTTTTTTTTTCTTTGAGACAAGTTCTTGCTATGCAGTTAGGGCTGGGCTTGGAATTACCACGTAGCATAAGCAGGCTTCAAACTCATGGCGATCTTCCTGTCTCAGCTTTTTTTTTTTTCTTTTTTTTTTTTTGTCTTTTTGAGACAGGGTCTCACTGTGCAGTTCAGGCTGGTCTTAAGCTCACTTTGTAGCTCAGGCTAGTCTCGAACTCACAACAATCCTCCTGCCTCAGCCTCCCGAGTGCTGGGATTACAGGCCTGCGCCACCACGCCCGGCTTTATTTTTTTTTTTTTTTTATTTTTATTTTTTTATTTTTTATTTATTTTTTTTTTCTGTCTCAGCTTTATATATCCTATCCTTTAAAAGTGTCATTTGATTTCCATGGTCTGTATGACTAAAATTTTTTGAACCTCAGTTCTGAAATCTGTAGTGTTAGCTGTCCCTTCTAGTCTTAGGGGATAATCTGCTTGATAACCCTGCTTTATAAATCTTCATCCATGTCACTGGGGAGACTGAAACTAGAGATCTATGGCCTCCAACTAGAGACAATCCAAAGACAGCTACTGTCAGTAACTGTGTAACCTGGAAGCTAGGTGCCACCTCATTAGTTATGAAACCATAGTTGTTTTCTTTTTAAATCCTTTTGTTCACATGTTACTGTCTGACCCACTGAGTCATCTGGGGAAGGTTTTGTCAACTATTTTTCAATAATTAGCAGACCCCATGATTATAGCTTTCCCTCAATTTCTAACCTCACTGTCCTGCACCAGGGTCTTAGTATATCTAATTAGGTGATGGCCTATATTTGTGGAGACTACAGGTAAGCTCTTAGGGACTGATGTCACTGTACAAACGACGATCACAGTTTTTAGAAGCACTTAACAGCTTGCCTGATCGTCAGTTCTGTAACTGATGACTGCAGTTATTCACATTCATAATAGAACCTGTTTTGAAAATTGTGATAAAGTGCGCTCCTTTCTGCTCTCCTAGTACTTCTGCTCTTTCCCTTATTTCTGAGAAATTTTCTAGTGGCACCTGTTGTAAGCCCCTGCTCTGCTCTGGTGGCTTTGTCCAAACCTGCAGAGGTTTGAGCTCATTAAGCCTCACTGCCTCCACCCTGGCCTCTCAGCCTCTGCTCTGCCACTTCTGGTTTGTGGCTTCCCCTTTTCTGTACCAAACAAATAAAACAGTCCCTGAATGACAGTGCTGTCCTCGTCACCTGCTAACTTTCCAGTCTAGTTGAAGCAGTAAGTGAATTCCATCTTCTTCTACTTGCTCTGAAAATTAGAAATGGACCCCATGACACATCCTTTGGTTTTTGCCTCCGTGACACCTGACTCGCATTTTGGCTCTGTGAAACTGTTACCTTGGGCCGCCCCTAGAATCTGGGGACTCCTCATGCAGCTGCATTGCAGCGGTGCCTTTCTGTCTGCCTGCTTGTCTTGGTGTCCCATTGTATCCTCAGAACCAGACACAAACACCTAGTATGTATCTAATAAATATTCATATCGACACCAATGTTCAGAAGGTAAACTGCAAGGCAATTAAGAATTGATTCAGCTGGTGCCAAGTGGCCTCAGGAGACCTTTGAGAAGGAAAGAAAAACCCGGACACTAACCGAGTAAGGCCCTATTTACTGACTGCTGTCTCACCTGAAAAGGGGCATGATTTTTTCCCTTGTCCTTTAGAACCAAGGAGTAGAAGCCCATAGCTGCATCACTGAATTGCTTCTTTCCTGCCTCTGTTTGTTTTTTTTTTATTTATAACCAGCATCTTCCCATGTATTCTAGACTGAGCTCAAACTTGGGATCCTCCTGCCTCAGTTTCCCAAGTGGGATTTCAGGTGTGTCACTCTATCCTCTTGCTTTTTGTTTTGAGTCAGTTAAATCATCCTGGCTGATGAGTCACTATAAGGCAGGCTGAAGAGGTCACATGAGCTTCCCCCCCACTCAGACCTTGTGTGTGTGTGTGTGTGTGTGTGTGTGTGTACACGCACACACACGCACACATGTGCAAGCTTGACTTCTAGGTTTTGTGGTCTTAGGGAGCCAGATTTTTTTCCTTGTCTTTTTTTATTTTTTAATATTATTTATTTATTTATTTTTAAATCAATACATTGTACATTGTTATTTCTTAGTGGCTATCCGTAAAACAAGAAGGAAACAGGATATTCTGTCCAAACATTATTAGTACTAATCTTCTCACTGAGTTAAGCTAAAGTAGCTGTATAGCTATCCTAACTATTCTGTATATACAAATACAAAATGGTCCTTCCTTTGTATCCTCTTTTTTTGTTTAGTCCTGTAGAGATGGGTATTCCATTGGCATCTAAATACTATAGGTGAATGAATTCAGCAAAATAATCCAACACAGTCCAGCAGTCAACAATAGTACTGGGTTATCCACAGAAGTTGTTGACTTGAGCCTTTCATAGCTCAGTATATTAATATGGCTTTACTTTATATACCTCATTTTTATACTTTATTGCTGGATTGTTAAGACCAAGATAAAACAAGACCTATATAACAAGAAATGTATTTTTATATCAGATAAGATCAGTCAGATACCCTCAGTGTTTATCCTGTAACCCTGTACTGCATTTTGTAGATCCTTTGAAAGTGTCAGCCATGTGCTTGAGTCACAGCCATTACTTGACCAATTTGCTCTCTGTGGAAGCCTGAGAGAATATTTTCTCTCCATGTGACTCTCCTTAGGCATACTATAAATCATCGATCACATTCCTCTGTGGCTCCATAATCTCTTTGATCAGAAAATTTGGGGCACAACTGAGTTCCATGATGTTACAGTACAGGTTCTCCTATGTCCTGAGTCTTCACTGACCTTGAAAGGCTAGGGCCAAAGTGTTGGCTGACCTTGCAGCCCTTCCATTTCTCCAATTTTTGATCCACAAACTCAGATTATTAACTCTCCAGAAGAGAAGCTTATTATCACCCTCCAACCTATGCAGTTCAGTTTACCCACATTATTTGTCTAAATATCAGATATCATAGGCATAATATGGAACAGGTACTTTCCATCAAGTAGTGAGATATTAAACTTTAAGTCCTTACAGAATGTGAAGAAAAAAATTTTTTTAAATAAGAATTAACACATATGTTTACATAGATATTTAGAAATCTATCCATATACAGCAGTGTAGGAGGACTGTTGTGTGACTTCTTTTGTGTCTTATTTTTCGTTTATTACCCTTTATAAAATTTTATTTGAGAGACAGTGTAGTAATAGTTGGTGTGTCATGACAAGAAATCCATAATTAGAAGACCAGAATGGCAGGCATTCCAAGCATGACCCTTCTATTACACTTTGTTAAATTCAGTGCAGTTGCTTGGTTCACAGCTATCAGCATATATATAGTTAGTTGGGGTGAGAATCCTACCAATTAACTGCTAGTTTCAAAAATCTGCTGATGTTTCTCAGGGTCATTGTCTTACCCATCTAGTGTGTATAAATGAATGGTTTTTCCCCTGTCATGTTACTCAGCATTTCTCCTTGCCCTCTCCTCATTGTCCAATCTTCAAGTTCTCGCTTTCCTTTTAGTTGTGTTATACATTTCTATTTGTAATTTTTCTTTTGAGTTATACTAGGGAGACTATACAATATTTGCACATGTGAGTCTGGTTTATTTTGTTTATAAGTATATCTTCAAGTGGAAGCTAGATTTTGTTTTTGAAAATGTATCATTTATTTAATTAGGTTCTTAGTAAGAAATTTAGAACACTAATTTATGAGGATAAATTCCATTCATCAGAGCAAAAACAGGTTGCAGGTAGCCCTGGAGCTGAGGAACACCTTTGATTTTTGCTAAAATCTGTGAGTCTACCGCTTTCTGATCTACTTTGCACTGCTCTGAAATCTGGTATCTCTCTTTCTTGGTGTTGCAAGAGAGTGGTCTTCCTGAAGCAGTTGGCCGGTGGCTCGCTACTTGTGACTGAGCCTCTTAGCCTTAATTGTGTTCCTCTACAAAGAGCACACCAGAAATTTGTCATTGCCATCTCTACAAAAACTGATATCAGCAAAGTGAAAATCCCCAAACACCTCACTGATGCTTACTTCAAGAAGCGAAGCTGTGGAAGCCCAGATACCAGGAGGGCGAGATCTTTGACAAGAAGCCAGATTTTAAAATGCAATACCTTCTACCTCCTGCTGGAAACAAGTCACCTGGGAGGTGACTCTCCTGGGGTCTTGGTCACTTACAGCTTGTTAAGCAGGTGCAACAGGACAGCGACTGGATGGGCATTAGTGACTCCTGGCAAAACTACCTGTCTTCTAAGCTGGGCACTATGCAGAGTTGACTTCGTGTTCATGCCATCCTCTGTATACTGGGGAAATGCAGCGACTCTTACCTTAAGGGCTTATAGTGAGAACTTAGCAAAATAACATATACACGTGCATGTGTCATTAATTGCTTATTCATCCTCCTTTACTGTAGCCTGGTCGGTGCTGTGAGCTGAGCCCTATGCAGAGCTGTGGACAGGACTGTACCTGCAGCAAGAGACACAGGTGTGAGGGAGGTAGTGGGCAGGCTGGGGGACTCTGATACCTGCCTCCTGGGTGGGGTCCTTGGACACAGGAAGACTTGAAGCAAACCTGGCAGTTGTGCTGCGGGCTGACAGATTCTGGTCCATGGAGCCTGTCTTTGTGCCTATCTGTCACTGTCCTTATATGGACCCAGTGCATGCAGTGGCTGCTGCCCATTAGGTAACCTATATGTGTCACAAGGCTCAAGATGACTCTGGGACACCCAGGTGGAGAAGCTGCATGTTGACGGCAGGATGTGGAAGGTTCAGCATACCATGGCATGCCAGGGACCCCAAGTGTGAGTGAGGCCACACCTGCCTGCATCTTCACATCTGCAGTACAGTGCCTAGCACAGCAGTAGGTGGCCAGAAAACATCCTTGGATGGTTGCTGGAGCACATGAAGGGAGAGGGACAGAAGTCTTTTTCTGGCCAGCATGTCCCTTTTGAAGGCTACCGGTTTGCTTTTTGGCCCGGGTCTTGTAGTTTCCATGAAGCCTGGGAAGCAATGTGTAGAGGAGGCCATGTGGAGACACTGGCCAGAGAGATAGTGACCTGCCCGCGTGTCCTTCCTGACCTGCACTCACCAGGACAGCTGAGAGCCCTTCGTGACCCATGATCATCAGGAGAACTGAATTCATCTGCATTTAGTTATCTTTCTTGTAAGGTGGAGGAAAAAAGTGGGTGCAGGCTGCCTGGGCTCCTGGCTGCAACTCCAGTGTATTCACAGGCCCAGCAAATGCACTGCTTTTCTAATGTTGAAGACCCTGGGATTTTTCTTGGTGAAATAGGATGAAAAGGCAAGTGGGCAAGCAGTGAGCATATATCCAGTGTGGTTGGTGGCAGTGCCCGGCTTCTAGCACCTGCCTCTCCTCATCCTCTGAGCTTTCTAGAGAGATCCAACCCATTCCTGTGCCAGGGTGAAGCTAGCAGCCTCTCCCCCCACGAGGCAGGTATTGTCTGCGCAGGAGATAAGACAGCTGTGAATGCTGTGGCAAGAGATCAGGGGTGCGGCACTGTGGGTGTATTGGGTTTGTTTCCTTGGTTCCACAAGGATAAACTTTTCATTGTGTGCTGTCTGTGTGATTCTACAAGCAAAGCAATCAGGAAGCAAGAGTTTCTGTTGAGTCTGTTTTCTGCAAAGGGAACAGAAGAATATTATTACCTTTCTGGGAATAGCAGTCATTTACACCCTCCAGGATCTATAGATTATGAGATCTCTCCTGATCATTTTCTCAAGGATTCTCTACTGTAGCCTGCTAATAAGGACCTAGAAAGCCTGGACTTCATTCTGACAGCTCAGAACACCAAGCCCAAGGCCACCGTCCTACTCCACTTACTGACTACTGATTCTCACTCAAAGCAGCTCAAAGACAGGTACTTGTCTGTTCAGGAAGTGAAACTTTCAACTACCAAACACAGAGGATCAAAATCAGCATTAAGACAACTGTGCACTTGCTCCTGCCTTCCACTTGCTTGGCCCACACAGCAGGATACCACTTCAGCTCCAGTGTTGATTTTCAGCCACCTGCTGTATCCTGCCAGCTGTGGGCCTGAGGCAGTGCATCCTTCTATCCTGTGAGGCCTTGGGAGCAAACTTCAAGTTGCCATACCTCATACGTAGCTCTGACGAGGTACCTTAAGATGCTTCAGTACCTTCTAAAGAGTGTCAGAATGAGGATATCCTCGTCACACACTTCTGGACTCAGGGTAAATGCCCATGAAGCTAAAAATCTGTAAAACATCTGTGTTGGGAAGGTTGCTGACAAAAGAACCCCTCTCCTGGAGGAATTCACAAACCTCAGCACTGCCCAAGTGAATTTCCACTCAGGTACTAACTTGGAGAATCGTGATTGGCATTATTTGAACATGTCTCTCTATGGGTGAAGTTTCAAGGACATTTCTTAGTGAGATATTTGAAAAAATCCAGATCATTTGTGATATAAATAGCTAGTTTATATCACGAAAATTCATCTTGAAAAGAAAGTTTGCTTTACAGATAAAGATTGAACTAGAAAACCAAACACCAAACCACCAATGCTTTCACTAAACTAAATATAAATTATGTATTAATAGAGAACAAAACAGGAAACTGTGGTTTGTTAAAAAAAAAAAAAACAAAAAAAAAACCAACTTGTAGCTCTGTAGTGTAGAGCACCTCTCCTTACACTCGGTGTGCAGGTTCAGGACAGAGCCACAAAGTCCCTGGCTGCTGTGTCCTTTGCAGAGACAAGCACCTTCCAGGAGCACTGCCTACAAACACTCTTTAATGATCCCTGGCAAGTATCTGGAAGGAGGGCGAGAAAAGGTAATCACAAAGTCATGATGTGCTACGTACACTACCAACGCCCCAGGATGAATGCAATGATTATGTACTGCAAGCATGTATTACAAAAATATCTGGACCAACTGTGGGCACTGATTGAATAATTGCTATGCAGCCACCTGTGACTGGTCACTGGGTTAGCTTACACCATCTCAGCTTTCACATAGGAGGCAAACACAGAGGCAGGGCTTCGAGGATCAAGTTCTCCTTCTGTTCCCCTTCTAGCTCCACTGCTGGCTCCAGGGATTCTATCCAGGACTGACCCAAGGGGGACAGCTGCTGAGATTGATGCAAAGCCTTGGGGTGAACTCTGAGCTCTGCTCACCGATGGGTGAGCTCTTGCAACTCTTCTGGGCCTCAGCTCCTCCTCTATCATCCAAGGACAGTAATGCCTTTCTCAGAACCACTGGAAAAACTGAAAGAGACAAAGCTAGTGGAGACCTATTTTGGCAACATGTAGTGCACTGCCTTGCTAGGGCAGACTCCTTGTTGAAAAGTAGCTGCTGAGCTTTCCACAGCAGTGTTCTGTGTCTGGAGACTACTGCTAACAAATAAAAGGCCAACGCTCTGTGCTGGATCTTGCTGCCTCACTGCTGGGCAGTGGGGAAAGTTCTGGAAGAGGGGAAGGCCACATGGATTTATTCATTCATCCATTAATTAATTAATTCATTCATTCATTCATTCATTCATTCATTCATTCATTCATTCAGTGAGCAACTGCTGTCCTTAAGATGCACAAATACTAAACTGGGTGGGGATGCAAGGATCAAGATGTAAAGCCTGGAGATCTCTTGGCCCGCCGTGCTAGAGAGACCTTTCCCAGCATTCTCCAGTCCTGCCCCTGGCCCCAGACTCAACACAGCCTGCCTGGTGAGTGAGAACATCCACTACCCTTTTGGGAGTCCAGCAGACCCTCCAAGGCCCAGGGCAGGTGAGTGTGTGAGAGAGCTTCTATGCTCTCGTGCCCCCCATACCCCGCCACACCCAGCCCAGGCCTGACATACAGGCCTGGGGAAAAACTCTGAGGCTGAAGTCCTTGCACTGAGACTAGGGTCAAAATCATGCAGCTAATCCAGGAGCAGAGCATTTTGTCAAAGGGGCACAACAGGCTCACATCCAAGGACAGCAACAGGAAGGAGACGAGCACAGCAGTCAGACGCAAGCCAGGAAAAACTATGTGAACTAGAACTTGGTGTAACAATTCCTGAATTTCATAAGGTGCTAGGGTTAGAAATGCACCAAAACTCTACACCAAAAGTTAGAGGTCAGAGTTATAAGTCATGATAAAAACAAGGAGCCAAATGCAATCTCAGGCCTTGAGCCAACCAATGATAGGTGCAGAAGACACTAACTCAGCTAAAATGAATGAGTTAACAGAGTCATAAGCAAGGAAACAACAGCAGAAAGTTATAGAGGAATTCAGACCAGAATTAACGCCTGAAAGAAAAAAAGAAATTTTTGAATACATAGCATCAGAAGTAATTAATCAAATCCAAAAATATATGGAGGAAACCCAATGCCCACCCAGAACAAGCACTATTACAGCTGAAATATATGAATTAACAGCGTCTCAGGCAAATAAACAACAGCAAAAAGGTAAGAGGAACTCAAAGTAGAAATAATTTCTGAAATAAAAGAAATCTTTGAAATCATAGTATCTGACGTAGAGAATCAATTCAGGAAATATATGGAGGAAACCCAATTTGGAAAAAACTCTGCAGTAAAAGAATTAATAATTACCTCTAATGAAGAAATTGACAAAAAATAGAGGAGTTAGAAATATGAAAGATTCCTTGAATGAGCAACACAAGAAAGAAATAGATCTAATGAAGCAGAGTCAAAGAGATATAGAAGAACATAAAATCTCAATCATAAGTCTACAAAACTGTGTGAGTGAAAGCGAAGGCAGAGTCTCAGATCTTGAAGATGCTGGTTCAGCTTGTGAAAAGGTGAGAAAAGATTTCTTGAAAACAACTAGAATGGAGGAAAAAATAATCCATGACCTGCAAAATGATGCCAAGATAAATAATGTGAGACTAATAAGCATCAATGAGAAAGAAGGAGTCAACATAAATGATATAAAAAGAATATGGGCAGAAGTAAGAGAAGAAAACTTCCCAAATATGAAGAAACAATCTAACATTCAGGTAACTGAAGCATACAGAACGCCAAATAACTTCAACCCAAATAAAAACACACTGAGACATATAATATCAAGATCCCCAGAAATCCAACACAAGAATACTACACTGAAAGCTGTTAGAGAAAAGAAGCAGATCACATTCAAAGGAAAACCCATCAGAATTATGGCTGACTTCTCTACACAAACCATGAAGGCAAGGAGAACATGGAGCAGAGTACTTCAAGTCCTCTATGAAAACAAATTCCAACCCAGAATACTGTACCCTGCAAAACTCTCTTTCAAGTTTGATGGAGAAGTGAAATACTTCCATGACAAAGAGCAACTAAAGAATTTCATGACAACAAAGCCATCCCTACACAGGCTATTAAAAGATGTTCTAGAGAGGGACTGCAATGACCAGAATGCCATGAATGAGAACAAAAGGAACCCACTAAATAGGGCAAACAAACACAGGACAAAAAGGAGTAAACAATAGCAGATAAATAACATGACAATCATAAGACAACACGTTTCAATTATAACCATCAAAGAGAAATAGACTGGCACAGTGGATTAGGAAACAAAATCCAACAATATGCTGTATACAAGAAACACACTTAACTGAAAAGGACATTCATAAGCTTAAAGTCAGAGGATGGAAAACAATACTTCATGCCCCAGCACCGCAGAAAAAAGCAAGGGTAGCAATCTTGTTCTTAGACAGTCTCAACTTCAAACCAAGAATGATCAAACAAAATAAAGAAGGACAATATATAGTGGTTAGGGGTAGAATTCAACAGGAAGAGGTAACACTCATAAATATATATGCACTAACCACAGGAGCACCCAACTCTGTAAAACAAAGCTTAAAGGACATAAACAAGCTAACATCCAATAGCACAATGTTAACAGGAGACCTAAATATGCCCTTATCCCACAAAGACAGGTCAACTAGACAAAAAATCAGCAAAGAAGTAGTTGAATTGAACCAGAGCCTGGAACAAATGGACTTGGTGGACATATATGGAGTGTTCCACCAAATCACAGCTGAATACACATTTTTCAGCTGCACATGGGTCATTCTCTAAAATGGACGACATACTGGTCCATAGGCCATGCTTAAGTATATGTAAGAAAACAGAAAGTATCCCATGCGTATTATCTGACCACAGTGCAATGAAACTGGAAATAAATGATAAAAGAAACCAGCAAAAGCCCCTAAATACATGGAAATTAAACAACACCCTACTCAGCTATCAATGAATCACAGATGAAATTAAACAAGAAATTCAACAATATCTACAATTCAATGAAAATTCAACCATAGCTTATCAGAATTTATGGGATGTGATGAAAGCAGTTATCCAAGGGAAGTTCATAGCTATTAACTCACACATTAGGAAAACAGAATGAGAACAAATAAACACACTAAAGCAACACCTCCAACATCTAGAAAAGGAAGAGCAAACCAAACCCAGAGCCCAAAGACGAGAAGAAATCACAAAAATTAGAGCAGAAATTAATTCAATTGAGACAAAGAAAACAGTTCAAAGAATTAATGAATCAAAAAGCTGGTTCTTTGAAAAACTAAATGAAGTTGATAATCCACGAGCTAACTTCATCAAAAAGGGAAAAGAAAAAATTCAAATACAAGCAATAAGGAATGAAAAGGGTGTAATCACCACAGACCCAGTGGAAATTCAGAGGATCATCAATAGCTATTTTGAGAATCTTTACACTCACAGAATAGAAGACACAGATGAAATGGACAGATTCCCAGAAAGGTACAAATTACCAATACTGAAACAAGAAGATAGAACAACTCTCAGTAAACCAATAACAGCCAACAAAATACGAAATGTAATAAAAAGCTTGCAGACAAAGAAAAGTCCAGGTCCTGATGAATTCACAGTTGAATTCTACAAGAAATTTACAGAAGATATAATTCCTACACTCCACAAACTCTTAAATAAAATTGAAAAGGGAACAGTTCTCCCAAATCATTCCTGGAGACAAGTATTATACTGATACCAAAACCAGGGAAAGACACAACTAAAAAAGAGAACTACAGGCCAGTCTCACTCATGAACATAGATGGAAAAATCCTCAATAAAATCCTAGCAAACAGAATACAGCAAATCATCAAGAAGATCATACACCATGACCAGGTAGGATTCATCCCAGAAATGCAAAGATGCTTCAATATTTGCAAATCTACAAATGTAATACACTACATCAATAGAGCAAAAACTAAAAACCACATGATCCTCTCAATTGATGCAGAAAAGGCTTTTGACAAAGTCCAACACTCATTCATGTTCAAAATCCTTCAGAAAATTGGAATAGAAGGCCTCTACTTCAATTTGATAAAAGCCATCTATGATAACCCATAATTCTAAACAGGGAAAACTGAAATCTTTTACTCTTAGATTTGGTACAAGACAAGGATGTCATCTATCATCCCTCCTATTCAATATAGTTTTGGAATCATTAGCTATAGCCATAAGACAAGAGGGAGAAATAAAAAGAATAAGAATAGGTAAAGAAGAAGTTAAATTATCACTATTTGCAGATGACATGATACTTTACTTGGAGGACCCAAAAAACTCCACCAAGAAGATACTAGAATTGGTACACAAATTCAGTAGCATAGCAGGATATAAAGTTAATACTCAAAAATCAATAGCATTTCTCTACACAGATAACAAACACACTGAGAGGGAAACTATAGAAACAATATCTTTTACAATAACACAGCGGAAAATGAAATATTTTGGAATTCATCTAACTAAATAAGTTAAAGATCTTTTCATGGAAAATTATAGTACTGTGAAAAAAGAGATCACAGAGGATTTCAGAAAATGGAAAGATATACCCTCTTCCTGGATAGGAAGAACCAACATTGTGAAGATGGCTATACTCTCAAAACTGTTGTACAGATTCAATGCAATCCCTATCAAACTATCCACAAAATACCCCCTAAACCTAGAGAAATCATTCTTACAATTTATTTGGAACCAGAAAAGACCTAGAGTAGCAAAGGCAATCCTGGCCAACAAACACAAGTCAGGAGACATTACAATTCCTGACTTGAAATTATACTACAAAGCTACTGTGATAAAATCAGCATGGTACTGGCAACAAAATAGACCTGAGGATCAATGGAATAGACTAGAAGATACAAAGACCCCTAGGAACACACTCAACAACTTGATCTTCAACAAAGGGGCCAAACATGTTTACTGGAAGAAACATAGCCTCTTTAACAAATGGTGCTGGAAAAATTGGCTCTCCACATGTCAAAAACTAAAATTTGACCCAGGTCTATCACCATGCACTAAGCTAAAGTCAAAACGGGTTAAAGATCTAGGCATTAAAACAGAGACACTCCATCTCCTGGAAGAGAAAGTAGGAGAAACTCTTGAAGACATAGGGGTAGGCAAAGAGTTCATAAACAAACATGTATTCGCACGGGAAACACTTGAAAGAATTAACAACTGGGATCAACTCTTATTGAGAAGTTTTTGCATGTTAAAAGAAATTACCATCAAAGTGAAAAGGCAACCCACACATTTTGAAAAAATTCTAACTCATAAGAACTCAGACAAGACTCTTCTGTTTAGAATTTATAAAGAACTAAAAAGTATCAGGGCCCCTAGATTTAAAGACCCAATCCAGAAATGGGCATCTGAGATGAATACACACTTCTCAGAGGACGAAATTAAAGAAGCGAATAAATATATGGAAAAATGCTCCACATCACTAGCCATCTGTGAAATGCAAATTAAAACAGCACTAAGATACCATCTCACCCCAGAAAGAATGGCTATCATAAAGAAATCAACCAACAATAAATGTTGGAGAGGTTGTGGGGAAAAGGCAACTCTACTCCACTGCTGGTGGGAATGTAGACTGGTGCAACCATTGTGGAGATCAGTGTGGAGACTCCTCAAGAAACTAGGACTGGAAATCCCATTCAAGCCAGCTATACCCCTACTGGGAATTTTCCCAGAGGAACTGAAAGCATCATATCATAGGGATATATGTGTACCTATGCTTATAGCAGCACAATTTGTGATAGCCAAATCTTGGGAACAACAAAGATGCCCGTCGCATGAGGAATGGTTGAAGAAGATGTGATATTTTTATACAATGGAGTATTACTCAGCTATAAAGAATGGTGAACTCAAAGCCTTCGTATTTAAGTGGATGCCATTTGACAACATACTTAAGAGCAAAATAAACCAGACCCACATGTGCGTATAGTCTCCCTAGTATAACTCAAAAGAAGAATTACAAATGGAAATGTATAACACAATTAAAAGGAAAGTGAGAACTTGGGGATTGGACAATGAGGAGAGGGCAAGGAGAAATGCTGAGAAACATGACAGAGGCAAGACCATTCATCTATACACACTAGATGGGTAAGACAATGATCCTGATAAACATCAGGAGATTTTTGAAACTAGAAGTTAATTGGTAGGATTCTCACCCCAACTAACTATATATGCTGATACCTATGAACCAAGCAATTGCACTGAATTTAACAAAGTGTAATAGAAGGGTCACGCTTGGAATGCCTGCCATTCTGGTCTTCTAAATATGGACTTCTTGTCATGACATACCAGCTATTACTATACTGCCCTTTTTTAAAGGGTAGTAAATGAAAAATAAGACAAAAAAAGTCACAAGACAGTCATGCTACAATGCTACTATGCTGTATATGTATGGATTTCTAAATATCTACATAAATATATGTAAGTGTTCATTCCTATTTTTAAATTTTTTTTTTCATATTCTGTACAGACTTAGAGTTTAGTATCTCAATATTTCATGGAAAATACATGTTCCATGTTATGCCTATGATGTCTGATATTTAGACTAACAGTGTGGGTAAACTGAACTGCATATGTTGCAAGGTAATAATAAACTTCTCTTCTGGAGGGTTAACAACCTAAGTTTGCAGATCAAAAATTGGAGTAAAAGAAAGGCTGCAAAAACCTGTACTGTAACATCTGTAACTCAGTAGTGCCCCAAATTTTCTGATCAAGGAGATTATGGAGCCACAGAGGAATGCAATCGATGATGTATAGTGTGCCTAAGGAGAGTCACACGGAGAGAAAACTTTCCACAGAGAGCAAATTGGTCAAGCAATGGCCAAGACTCATCCACAAGGCTGACACTGACAAGGGATCTACAAAGAGTGGTACAGGGTTACAGGATAAACCCTGAGGGTACCTGACTGACCTTATCTGATACAAAAGTTACGTTTTTTCTTATATAGGTCTTGCTTTAATTCGGTCTTAACCATCCAGCAGAAAAGTATAAAAGTGGAGGTATATAAAGTAAAGTTATATTAATATAATGAGCTGTGAATGGCTCAAGTCAACAACCTCTGCGGTTGACCTGCTTCTATTGTGGACTGCTGATCTGTGCTGGATTATTTTATCTAAAAAAACTATATAAAGCCATCCATGTTTTGAAAATCTGTAACATATGTATCATTGTATGTTACCCTGTTTATGTCATTTGTTCTCTTTGTCTTAGTTTCTATTTTTCACTCAAGTTAAAATACAAATAAATAAAATTTATTAAAAAAAAAGATGTAAAGCTTCTGTCAAGGGCTTAAGTGTGTTGGAAGACATAGATATGGGTGCAGGTAAATAGAATGACATGCTGTACAGAATAGGAAATTTCTGTGAGGTCATTCTGGGCTGGGCTATGAGAAGGACTGTTGGGAAAACTGCTTCTCTGAGGAATGCAGTCTTTGAAGGTGATATTGTTTGGTCTAGCCAAGTACTAGACATGCCTCCTGACTCATCCCAGGCTTGTAGGAGAAAGGGCGTAGACAGTACTTTCATTGGAAAGCTCAGCCAATGAGCTTTGAAATGATCAAAGAGCTTGAAAGATCAAGCAGTGTCCTTAGACAAAACTGCTGGGCCTGGGAATGAGAGGCTCCTGCTATGATGCAGCTCTTACTCTGAGTTCTCATTATATCTTTGCTTCTGGCCAAAAGCAGGCCAGTCTCATTGTTATGTCCAGGCCCGTGGGCACCTCTAGGATAAGCTAGGATTAGGGGAAAAAGGGCTTCAGGGGCTGCAGGTGGGGAGCCTCCAGCCTAAACGTCCTCTAGGAGCAAGGGGGTGCCAGGCTGCAGCGAGCTCATGAGCTCTGACTATCCCTTGGTTGTTTCATGGTCCCCCAAACCTCGGTCCTCAGGACTTCCTCTCCTGGGCATCCTGGGCTCTTTGGTTCTCATCTTCAAGATACAGTTCACCCTCTTGCCACATCACATTGGAGAATCTGTCCTCCCTGCTAAGTGCCTAGCCTTAAAGTCAAGAGGAGGACGCGGAGACCTGTTCCACCTAGCACCCTCCACATCTCCACACAGGCCACATGGCAAGGCTTTGTCACAGCTGACCTATATCTTGCAGAGCCCTGTGATCCCTCCAGAGCACCAGTGGGAGACTGGGGAGACCTGCCCTCGGATCCTTGGGCCCTTTCCTCTCTAACCATCTAGGAGGCTGTTGATCACCACGGCCACCTGGCTGCTGCTGAGCTGTGCAGCTTTTCTCCTAGCCCTGTCTTAGGGTTCAGTTGCAGGCAATAGAGCTGCTTCTCCACAGCCTGTGGCATTTGTTTCTTGGCAACAGGGGCCACACCAGTCGATCTGCAGTCGCATCGGCCCTTTGCTTGTCATGTTGTCTTGTGTGATAGGGACCTGGGTGGAGTTGGTGCTTTCCTTGCTCTTGCTGCCTGTGTAAATGAGTCTGATTCTAAATAGGGTTTTTGTTGTTGTTGCTGCTACTCTTTTTGGTTTCTCTTACCAGCTCGCTCTGTCAACTTTGCTTCCTGGGCAGTTTGGAGATCAAAACCTACACACATGTGGGTGCTGAAGCCCAGCATGGTTAGGTGACTTTTCTACCTGCAACTAAAACTAATCCTCAGGTGCCATAAATTTCTACCCAGATGTCAGTCTGGGTTGCCAGTCTGGGTGACTGAACCATGGTATCATCAGACAGACACACAGATCAGGGGGCACAGTGAATGCAGTGCCCACACACTGGCTCATGACTGGTAGTCTTTTAGGGTGCAGAGCACCTGGCTGCACCCACCTCCTACACCAGTGAAGCAGTCCTGGCTGGTCAACAGCTGGACTTGTCAGAGTCACTCAGATTGACTTTGACTGACTTTGTTTTATTTTTGAATAGAGACAAAATCCCAAAGCTACAAAACAGTATGCAGGGGCTCGCTAGTGGGCCATCCTGCAGGTGGGAGGCCTGGGTGTGCAGCCGGCGCCTGAGGCCATGGAAATCCAGGTATCAAAATTAACTCCAAAAGAGGGAATCTCTAACAGACCAGAAGCAATGGAAGAAATTGAGAAAGTTACTACACGTCTGTCATTCCCTACAATGCAAGGATCAGCTGGTGTCACAAATAAAGATCATTTCCAACACCAGTCTTGGAATGTAGGAGTTGCTCTGGATAATTCAACTGTTTGAATCTTTTTTTGGGAAAAATTATGTTTATATGACTAGAAGGAAAGAGCTTGCAACTTATGGAAATAAATGTCTTATAGAGGTTTAAAAAATCCTTCATGAACAGGAGAGATCAGAAGTAACATGATGGGTTCAGAAGCTCATGAAAAGAGGTCACCAATCCTAACATCTTCAAAACAAGACATATCGCCCCACATTACCAGTGTTGGTGAAATGAAGCATTACTTGAGCGGCTGCCACGCAGCTTCCACCAATAGAGCAATCGCATTTCCCGTTCAGAAGGTCCTCTTTCAGCAGCGGCTTTATGGGATCGAAACCCGGGATGCAGTGCTTCAGTTGAGGAGGGATGGATTTCGAAACTTGCATCGTGGAATCTTTCCGCCATTAATGCAGAAAACAGCTACCCTGGCGCTTATGTCTGGTCTGTACGAGGATTCATCTTGCCTTCTCCATAAGCACGTCAGTGCTCCAGAGTTTGCCACCCGTGGTGTGGCGGCAACACTGGCAGGGATGACAGAAGCCATTGGAAAGGGTTCAGACGTTGCTTCAGGAACACAAGCACGATGACAAATTCGCAAACACTTATCAGGCCTTTTGGGCGCTGAAATGCCATGGAATTCGAGAGTATTATCGAGGGTTGGTGCCTATTCTTTTTCTTAATGGATTCAGCAATGTCCTTTTTTTTGGCCTTTGAGGTCCCATTAAGGAGCATCTCCCTACAGCCCCCACTCACAGTGCTCATCTGGTTAATGACTTTATCTGTGGAGAGGTTTTGGGTGCCATGTTGGGATTGTTGTTTTTTCCAGTTAATGTTGTAAAAACGCACATACAGTCTCAAACTGGTGGAGAGTTTCCATCTTTCTTTTCTTTTTTTTTTTTTTTTTTTGTCTTTTTTGAGACAGGGTCTCACTATGCAGTTCAGGCTGGCCTTAAGCTCACTTTGTAGCTCAGGCTGGTCTCGAACTCACAACAATCCTCCTGCCTCAGCCTCCCTAGTGCTGGGATTACAGGCATGCGCCACCACGCCCGGCTGAGAGTTTCCATCTTTCTCCAAGGTTTTCAAAACAATCTGGCTAGAATGGGACAGGAAGCTGACAGATCTCTTCAGGGAAGCCCATCTGAGTTATCATTGGTCCCTCATCTCTTGGGGCATAATCAATGTGACTTATGAGTTCTTATTAAAGATAATATGAAAAAGTCACCAGCAAAGTGCCATGTGTCAACTAAATAGACCTAAGAAAAATCCATTTTGGCTTTGGTTCAAATTGGCCCCAATACATTGAGTCCAGGCCACAATGAATAATGGGCTGAACTGTTTCCCATGTTTACTGAAACAATAAAAGGTTTCAGTAGGGAAAAAAAACAGTATGCAAGAAAAGTCCCTTTCTTCAGTTCAAGACCCGAGCTTCCCTCTTTCCCCTAGTAAGATGCAGTTTTTCCTTTCTCAAAAAAACTTCCAGAGATACATTATGCATCTGTAAATGCATACCGTAGGCCCCTCTTGTCCATGGGGGACATGTTCTAGGGCCACTCTAAAACTATGGGCAGCACTGAATCCTATATGTACTGTTTTTTTCCTGTACATTGTTATCTATGATAAAATTTACTTTACAAATTTGGCATAGTAAGACATTAATAATAAGTGACAACGAAATAAAAACAATTATGACCATGTCTTTTTATTTATTTATTTATTTTATTTTTATTTATCTTTTTTTTTTTTTTTTTTGTAGAACCTGGAATTGAACTGAGGCCCTTGCACTTGCCATGCAAGCACTTATTCTACTGAGCTACCTCCCCAGCCCCATGACGATGTCTTTTTAAAAAAGAGAATAAGAAATAGAATAAAAAAACCAGGGGGCTGGTGAGATAGCTCAGTGGACGGAAGTGCCAACTTAGACAAGCTTAGGCAAGAGCAAGGGCTGCAGTTCAATCCCCGGTAACGCACGCCGTGCCAGCACCCCCTAGGAGGACCAGAAGTCTGGGCTGCGTAGTGAGACCCTATAACAACCAAATGCACAAAAAAGAAAAAAAGAAAAAAAAAACAAAACAGAACATTAGAAACAATACAGAATTTCATTAAGCAAAATAATAGAAATTCAAAAATGGTTGTTACATTGCATATTGTTGTTTGACTTTGAAGACAACAATATGACAACAATATCTTGTAGTAAAAGTTATGTGAATATGGTCTCCTTGTTTCTGAAAATATCTTCATTGCACTATAGTGTTTTGACACCATGGCTGGCGCCAGTAGCTGAAGCCCAAGAGAGTTCTATGGTGGGTAGAGAGGACCACGTGCGCATGCACAGGCTGGCTTCTAACCGTGCGTGTGTCTTGCCCATGCCTGCTAGGTGGCATCCTGTATACACTGCTGTGTGGATTTCAGCATGTGTCTTGGAGCTCACTCCTGCTTTCTTTGCCTGTAAGTCTGCTGACTATGTCACTAGCAGAGGGCATTGTATCTTTTCTGTCCTCTCGGTCCCCTGTCACAAACCATGGGCTTTGCCGTAGCTATATCCACAGGCAGGGCCACAGCAAGGCAGGCTCCATCCTTTCAGACTGCAGCAAAAAGGACATTCCCAAAGGAGCTTTTCTTACAAGCTTCCCATTCTCTGCCCAGTCATTAATGACCTGTCAAAAAGGCAGGCAGGTGCTATCTCTTCCATGTATGTCTGTGGGGTTTAACTGGGGAATCTCCTTAGTGTAAGAAATTGGATTTCAAACTCAGCATCACCGCCACAGAGTGATGATGGAAAAGGCAAAACAGCAGACTGGGCACTCAACCACAGTCCTTGAAGTCCCCATTATTCTTAGGCTCCAGGGGCTGAGAGAAGAGGTGGAGTAGCAGAAGCCAGAGCCAGGCCACCCAGCAGAGCCTGGGACCCTGTAGGCTTGCAGCAGATGCTGGAGCCAAAGGAGAGGCAGTTGCCGTCAGCAGGTGGAGACCTAGCAAAGCAAAGAGGGTGCTAGGCCCCCTGGCTTCACCATCACCACCCCTGCCTACGAACTGATGCCAGCACCTCGCAGTGAGCAAATGCGGCCAGCTGTCCCAGGACCCTGGGGAGCTGGCATGAGGGGACAGCCTCCTGTGTCTGGAGCACTACTGGGAGAAGCAGCCTCACGCTAGCCCCCCAAGCCTCAGAACACCACGTGAAATGTATGGCTTGTGAGTGTGGGGAACGAGATTTAAAAATAAGGGAGGGACATCTGAAATGAGGTGGCACAATCAGTCCCTCTTGGGGCCTGGTCCCCACTTTCCATGCTCTCTGAGGCTTCTCTCAGGCCGCCTCAGAAGCCTTCTCTCCCCACCCTGGGTAGGCTGAGGGTACAGGTGGCCCCAGAAAATAGGAGGCTTCCCGTGTAGCTGAGCAGCTCCAGCCTCTGCCCACCCTGCCAACTACTCTAACCGTACAAACCCCGAAGCAGGGATGGGTGTTTCCCACGTCACTGTACTTTTTCTCCCTACAGTTTGCCTTCCACGTTTCCCTTGGACTCCTGACTTTCTATCACACTGGCCGTTTTGCCCTTACAGAGGCAGGGAAGTTTCCACATTTGGAGTCAGGGTAGGGCCTTGAAATCTTGTAGCTACTGAGTGCAGCTAGAGCTTCACCTCCTACAGGATGAAGGAATGAGTCTGCACATTACAACACCTCTAAAGACATTGGCAGATCTGTCACTCAGATGTGTGGGTGTGTGTGCATGTGTGTGTGAGTGCGTGTGTGTGTGTCTTTACACTGAAGTATACCTTTACTTTTTTTTTTAAGCCAGGGTCTCACTGAGTCACTAAATTGCCCAAGATGGACTCAAACTCAAAAATCATCTTACCTCAGCCTCTCTGAATACTGAGATTACAGCACACACCATCACACCCGGCTAGATTCATTCTTTTGTCATTCTGTCGAATCTCTTTCTACCTGCTTAGTCCCTTCTATACCTGGGCCAACTCATTTTTCTAGGACAGGTTAACATATTTACAATTTCTTTGTATTTATTCTTTTCTACTTAAACATATGAAGACAAGTGCATAGTAGCACTTAATTTATAAAACTAAACAACTATACATAGCTCTCTTACACATACTAAAATAAAAATAAATTATATTTTACTCTATTCAACTTCCTGTTATACTAAAATTATAGTTTGCTGCACCTTACCTAAAACTTGTATCAAAGAGAACTCACTGCTTTTCACAAGCTGTTTATTTACAACTTGCTCTCTACTCTAAGCAATACTCTTGATACCCTTAAAATCAGCCTTCTTCTTTTTCTTCTCCTCTCTCTTCTTGTCCTTCTTCCTTTTCTTCTTCTTCCTCTTCCTCTTCCTCTTCTTCTTCTTCTTCTTCTTCCTTCTTTTCTTCTTTTCAATGCCAGGAATCAAACTCAGGACCTTGCACTTGCCAGGCAGGCACTTATGCCACTGAGGTATATCCCGAGTGCCAAACCGTCCTCATTCTGATAATCAAATTTTGTAAACTAGTCTATGAAATTGTCTATCTCTAAATAGTCTTTGTTTTATTTATAGTATAAACAAAATACAGAGAATAACATTAAAGAGCCAAATTTGAGTACACATATGTATGGGCTTTGGCTTCTATTAGCTGTTTTATTGTCAGAATTGGGGTAAATGTGTATTAAAGGAATTTATTTTCTCAGAAATTATGAGATTATATAGCTATCTCAATTCTTCCATGATGTGTTTGTTGACCTTCGAAATAATCTATTATATTGAACCTATTTCTATTCACACAATTATATTTCTACCCCCAAATTCTATTTAATTTATTCTTATGCATTTAGGACAGGGTCTACAGGGTGTTCCTACGTAGATCAGACTCGTAGTGATCCTCCTGTTTTCAGGCTACCAAGTGCTTAGATTACAGGCGCATGCCACCATACCAGTTTCAGTCACCGGTTTAGCACGCCCTGGGGGCAGGCCAGTACCGCACTGTGGGGGTCGAACCCTGGCCCCTGCATCTGCCTAAGCAGCCGCTTCAGTCTGCTGAGCTATCTGGCTGGCCCCAAACTTTTAAAATTTGAAAGCACACGTTTGACTGCAGCCATGGGCGAGAAGGCTGAACTGTGCGGTGAGCTTGCCGCGGGCACGGGTGCCAGGAGTCCCATGGCTGTGGCTGAACCAAGCATACCAAAGAGCAGAGCAATGAGTGAAACCTGGTCCCCAGCCTCAGCAATGAGCAGACATGACTTACATGCAGACGACAGGAGAAGTTGGATGGGGCATCATGATTTCATCAAATGCTTGAAGGATGTAGTCGAGGGACAAGAGCTGAAGAAGCGGAAGGAGGTCTCTGAAGCAGGAAGACTCAGGCTGCCAGGGCAGGGCTGGATTTTAGACAGGGGCAGTGTGCACCTTTATCAGCGAAACAGCCGCCCACACAGCCCCAGCGTCCTGCAGCACAGTGGGTGCCAGGTGCACGGAAGGCGCTGGGGAACACCGCGGTAGGCACAGGCACACAGTGACTTCAGCGTGTGCCGGGGCCGAAGATTGCAGTGGTGCTCCTCAAGGGACAGTGAGACAGACCATGGCCCCTGGGCCAGGGACCCATCCCACGCAGCTGATAGAGGAAAGAACCTAGAATCCAGTGGAGACCCTGGATTTGTTATTATCTCCTCTAGGGGTGATCCTGTTTCCAGTCTAGCTCCCCCATTTTCTCTCTGTGAGCCCTGGACTATAGCTGTTCACAGCTATCTACGCCCACCCTGCACATTTAGCCTGTTCTGCCACGAGTGATGAAAACCTAACTCCGATATCACTTGCGACATTCCTGACTCACCCCGCTCAACTCCACTAGGTGCCTATGTTGATGTGAAATGTTTCCAATCTTTTTAAAATGGGAAATTATTATATATCTCATTTCTGTACTGGGTTCTCATTGATCCAGTTGCTCCTCCTGGACTGTGCTGCTGGTGCTGCTGTGGTTGGCTGTACACACACCGGCACGTTCTAGGGACCACCAGGCAAGTCTCCCTCCTTGGTCTTTGCTCTGCCTCTTCTTTCCCTAAAGTTAGTTTGAACATCTACTGTGATTGCATTTAATTTATAGACTAGTTTAGGTGAAAATTCTGTTTTATTTATTTTTATTATTTTATGTTTCTTAGGGAAGGGTCTACAAGGTGTTCAGGGTCTCACTGCTAGGTCGGACTCATGGTGATCTGCCTGTTTACAGCCTCCCAAGAGCTGGGATTGCAGGTGCACGCCACCACACCCAGTCTCAATTGCCATCTCAGTGTGCCCTGGGGATGGGGCCAGCACTGCAGGCCTGGGGATCAAATCCCCTCCCTCCCCCTGCCTGCTTGCAGGTGCTTTAATCTGCTGAGCATTTTGGCTGGCCCTGAAAATTCTGTTTTAAAAATGTTCATCAAAAACAAAAAAATTCAACTGTCCATTAATTGGATGGTCTTTTATCACAAGTCTTACTTAAGACTTGACTTATTCTTACTTAAAAGTAGAAGTCGGTGAGATAGCTCAGAGGACTAAAGTGCCTTCTTAGGCAAACTTAGGCAAGTGCAGGGACTATGGTTAGATCCCCGGCACCACATGCCACGCCAGTCCTGCCCCAGGGCAAGCTGAGCGGCCAGAGTCCAGGCATAGTAGGACACATATATAATCCCAGCACTAAGGAGGCTGAAAGCAGGAGGATCACCATGAGTTCGAGCTGCGTAGTGAGACCCTATAACAAACAAATGCCTTAAAAAAAAAAAGAGTATAAGTAGAATATCTAAAAAGTATTACTGTCTTTATTTGAATCCCTGTACTCCTTATTAAATCTGTATGGAGATGGGAAGGGCCTGGGATTTTATCCTCACTGTGAGCAAACAGTGTCCCATAGGTGCTGGCAGATGACAGATGAATCTTAGGTAAAGGACCCGGTGTGTCACAAAAGTTTGACGTTCCCACTGGCTTCTCTTGTCCAAGTACCATATACTCCCTGGAGTTTCTGTCACAGCTGAGGAACTCTCACCCTAGGAAACCCTAAGGAGAGGTTGGGGCAAGCTTCCCCGAACTAACTCATGAAGAGTGAGAAGAGTAATTCAGAGGGGACCAAAGAGCATTCCAGGCAAATGCAGCCCCATGTGCTAAGGCCCTGGGGAGTGTGGAGCTGTGGCAAGCACATGCCTCTGACAGCGGACAGTGCTGTGGCTCTGTCATCTTCCATCTGAGAACTAGCCTGCTTCTTTCTCCCACTATAAGTGACCCGGTGGTTCTGCCCAAGTGTTTGTATATTTTTCTTTGCTTTTAAATACATTATCTTTATTAGAGTTTGTGTTCATTTTGTATTTTTCTTATGGCAGCCTCTTACATTTGAGTATTCCTTATAGTGTGCAGTTCTCTTTGAACCTCGGAAACAATTTCATTGTGCATCCGTAGTTATGTTCTCCCTAACAAAATCTCATCTGTCTTGTTCCCACGACAATGCAGGGTTAAGTCACTCCCTTGTTTTTAGTATGTATTTTCATCAATTTTACCTTTTTGGTTCATATCCTAGTTTTAGAAAAGGGGGCTTTAAGTACCTCCACTTTTCCTACCACCTTTTCCAAAATATCTGTTTGTTATTGAAAGAACCTCTTTACAAGTGCTTCCCCAAACTTTCTGCATTGCTGGGGACTGAACCCATGATGCTGGGTAAGTGGTCTACCATGGTGCTGTGTCTCTAGTCTCAGACTCTGTAAACATTCTTCCAAAGGAGATATCTAGAGAATCCCCAATGGTCAAAATAAATTCATTCTTATTCACTCAAGTAACCCTCTTACTTAGCATCATTTGTGTTTGTAGCAAAGAACAGATTGTGGGTCAGTGGATGAAGTACTCTTAGTGCAGGAGTGAGGAACTAAGGAGGCGTGGGAGACTTCCTGTCTCCAGGATCTGCCCAGCCTCAGAGGTGTCCAGCACTCCCCCAGAAATGGTTTCTGCAGCTCCCTTAGTGTGAAACTCACTGTTCAATCCAATCACCTGGAAAGGACCATTGCAGGCTCCAACCTGGCCATCAGCAAGGGGGGAAGAGGGAGGCAATGCAGCCCCCAGCTTGTGCTCACGACAAGGAGAGGAAAGTGGGGCGTCCAAACACCTAGTGGAATGAGGGCCCCCCGCCCTGGAAATTGTCTTGCCATAATGTAATATTTTCAGAAAATTAAATGTAACTACATGATAACAATTTTGGTCAGATTTACTTGTGTGCAGTGTTTGTTGCCATTGAAATTTCATTTTTCTGTGATTTGATATTGATGCATAGAAATAGAAATAATATTTTATTTAAAAACTCTTAGGTTGCCGTGTTGATTAGTTTGCTGCTCATTCTTTACTTTTCAAAACCAACTGATAAGAAGAGTTTTAAGAGGGAGTGCCTTAACAAAGCAAAGTGTTGCAGCTCCCTGTGGGGGACTCAGCTGAGACCCTTTGAGAGGCTGTGCTCCCCGCAAGAGAGTGAAGAGGTTCAGGGCCTCTACTGCTGCTGGACTTGTTCTCTTTGACTTTTGATCATAGCATCTGTCAGTGTGGTGCGGGCCTGCCTATCCACAGAGAGCAAGGGTAAAGAAACATCGGACAGGAAAAATTTAAAGATAAAATAATAATGAAGACAGAGAAACCTGGTAACTGTAGGTCAAGATGGGATTCACATAATAAAAATCTGATTGGATACATTCTGTTGGTTCTTTGATATTTTGGGGCAACCATGTTTCAAATCTTTTGTGATAACTCTCAACACTTCTTAGTTGTACACCTCCATAGGCTCTGCTGTGGCATCCCCGGCAGGCCCACGTGGCGCCTCCAGCCCACCTTCCCTTCTGCTCTCCTTGCCACCCTCCTCTTTCCCCCTCCCCTCCTCTGGTTTTGCCCTATCCTCCAGTAGTGCTTCCACATTCAGGTCATCTTTTTTTGTTGATTTTTGCATAGGAGAGAAAAATGTGCAATATGTGGCTTTCTGTACCTGGCTGGTTTCGCTTAGCTGGATGATCTCTGGTTCCACCCAGTTTCCTGCAGATGACAGAAATCATTTTTTTTGGCCGCATTGTACTCCGCAATGTATAGAAATCCCATGTTTCTTTTCTACATTCATCTGCTAACCAGCACCTAGGCTGAACCCACAGCTTGGCTGTTATCAACCATGCTGCAATGCATGTGGGGGTGCAGGTACCTCTTTTATATGCTGACGCTTGCAAGAAAGCAAAGAGGTCCAGGGCCTCCGCTGCTGCCAAACTTTTCTCTTTTACTTTTGATCATAGCATCCATTGACGTGGTTCAGGCCTGCCTACTCCAGACAAAGTGCAAAAGTAAAGGAACATTTGACACTAGGAAAAATTTAAAGATAAAATAATAATGAAGATGGATCTACAGTTCTCTTTTCTGAGTTCTGAAGAAGATCATACTGTTTTCCATCATGGCTCCACTAACTTAACATTCCCACCAGTAGCACTTGTCTCTCTTCGTCCCTCTCTCCCTCCCTCTCTTCCTTTCTTCCTCCTTTCCTTCCTTCCTTCTGCCCTCCTTCCAAATGGTCATTCTAATTGTAAGGAATCTCACCATAGTTTTGATTTGCATTTTCATGATCACTAAAGATACTGAACAATTTTAAACATGTACATTGGCTATTTTTATTTGTTTTGAACATTATCTTTTGAGATGATTTGTCGGGCCAGCCTGATAGCTCAGCAGACTAAAGTGCCTGCTTAGGCAGATCGCAGTGGCCGGGGTTCGACGCCGGCCTGCTATGTCGGCCCTGCTCCCGGGGTGCGCTGAGATGGGGTAGAGACTGGGCGTGGTGGCGTGCACCTGTAATCCCGGCGCTTGGGACACCGAAAACAGGAGAATCACCAAGTTCGATCTACGTAGTGAGACGCTGTAAACTTTGTCCTAAATATGAGGGTTGGGCAGGAAATGATTTGTCTTTTTTCTATTGGATTTCTTAGGAGTTTGTTATGCTTTTAAATTCTTTATATATTCAGTATAAAAGTTTCTCATTCACATTCTTGGGTAGATTTAGATAATACTTAGGTAGAGATACAGATATATAGTGACTATTGTGAATGAGGTTATTTTCCTGATTCGTTTCTCAGCAAGTTCATTATTGGTATTTAAAAATGCTATTGAATTTTTTGGCTGTTGATTTTATATCCTAGGTAGCATGTTTTTCAAAATGACTTCTGGGATATTTATTGGCATAATGCAATACACTAAGTGTAAGACAAAATTTTTTCGCTTGCATGTTAGTTTGTGTTCACCGATCAGAATTCATTTACTCTAAGATGTCTTTAATTATATCACATGTAATTATTTTATGTACTGCTAATAAAGAAAAGAAATACTCCTTGTGGAGTCCTGAGATTTTTATAAGTACCATAAGGTGCAATCTTGTTTCAGAGGTGTTGTATTTGAGAAAAAGCATAATTTAGTATCAGAAGGATAAGATATTTTCTTTTCTTTTTTTTGGAACTTGATTCTTTAATATATATATTTCAAAATTTTAATGTCAGCAAAAGATTTATGTGCTCTATTTCTTAATGAATAAAATAGTACAATGGACAGATGAATTATTTCTATATTCAGATTTTAAGAATAGTGTTACTCATATTTTTGTTCTGCTTCTTTTAATTTGCATAATTTTATTGAAGAACAAATAGCAATGAGACAGTTTCAAATCTAATTATTAGAACATATTCAATAATTAATACATTGCATATTGTTTTCTTAGTGATTACTTGTTGTACAAGGTGCAGACATGATGTTCTTTTTACAAACACTATTAAAGCAGAGGCCTCTATTCACTGAATTAAGAGAATGTAGCTACATACCTATCTTTTTATAAAAGCTGAATTATAGTGCAGTTTCAAAAATTAATACTTTTTACATTGCTATCTTCCTAGTGGTTATCCATAGTACAAGCAGACAGGATATCCTGTCCAAACACTATTAGTGCAAATCTTTCTTCTCATAGAATTACATGAAAGTAGCTGCATATTTATCCTAACTGTTCTGTACATACAAATACAGAATGGTCCTTCCTTTATATCCCTTTTTTTTTTGTTTAGTCCTGTCAGAGATGGGTATTCTATTGTCATTCAGTTATTATAGGTGCTTGAATTCAATGAAACAATCCAACACTGTCCAGCAGTCCACAATAGTGGTGGGTTATCTGAAGAAGCTGTTGACTAGAGCCATTTACAGCTCAGCATATTATTATGGTTTTATTTTATATACCTAGTTTTTATACTTTTCTGTTGGATGATTAAGACCAAGATAAAGTAAGACCTATATAACAAGAAAAATGTAACTTTTGTATGTGATGAGGTCAGTGAAGTCCCCTCAGGTTTATCCTGTAACTCTGTACCATAGTTTGCAGAACCTTTGTCAGTGTCAGCCATGTGGATGAGTCATGGCCTTTTTTCTTTTTCTGTCTTTTTTTTTTGGTGGAACCAGGGATTGAACTCAGGCCCTTGTGCTTGCCAGGGAAGCACTTATTCCACTGAGCCATCTCCCCAGCCCCTCTTTTTTTTAAAAAGATATTTTTCTTAAACTCACAAAAATGGCAAAGATTGACATCCTGAAGAGCTGGTTTCTTTATTGGATATATTTAAGGATGCACTCAGCACATATAGTTATACTTTAAAATCCTGCTTGCTACACGTATTTCCAAGAACAATCAAGATTATCAATGGAATACTGTCTCTATTCAGAGCTAGTGCTGTGAATTAGTAACTTGAAATTTGTAAGTGATACTCCAAATTTCCCTATCATCTTTTTAAGAATCTCCACTATTAATATTTTCCTCTCAAGGCAAAACCACCTATCCCTGCCTCGTTGCCCAGGCCAGGTGTGCGTACTCCTCCCACCATCTTTCCCAAATCCTCCTGCAACCTTCTGAGCAAAATCTCACTAGAAGGTTTCAGTAATCCTTACAAATGACTTTAATCACCTAACCTCACCCCTGAATTAAAGTCTAAAGTTCTGCCCCACTCATCGTATTTAAGAACATTCCAGAAAATCTGACCCTTGAGTTCATGATAACACTAGGTTTTCTGGGTTAGGGTTGATCAATTGCTCTATCGCTTTGATATTTAGGCATTGCTGCATAAGAAATATTGTCAATGCTATGCTAAGATTATTACAGCTGGTGAGGGATCTGTACAAGGGATTGTATATAGTATACAAGTCCCACTCTCTTTGACTGGGTAACATTTTAGCACGTGTCTACTTTCTTTTTTAACCATATACATTTTACACAGTTGAGATCATTCTTATGCACAATCTAAAATGCTTCTTTCACTCAACATCTTGTTATACTAAGAGTGTTTCCAACATCTTTTAATCAGTTGATTTTTTAAAATTATTTGGATATATTACCAATTCCCTTATTGCTTGTTATTTGGGTTGTATCCACTGTATTTTTCCAATTCTAACATTAAAATGATCAGCTCTCTCTATAAATCTCTGCCTGCACTTGGATCTAAGGACATCATTAAGTTTAAATACCTTTGATTTATGTTGCTAATTTTTTTCAAAGGAAAAGAGGTTACAATTTGTAATCCAACCAAAGGGAAAGATATGAATATGAAGAATGGCTATTTATCAAATACAATGATCAAAATAGTCCAAAGTTCAACAAAGATACTGAGACACAAAGTTGTTCTGTCACCTTGTTGTGGGTGATATTAGTTATTTGGAACCAAGAATCTATTGCCTTCTCCACCCAGTCAGTACCTTCCTCTCCTTCGTTACTCACCCCCCCCCCAAGTTACTGTCCTTGAAATGAGACCTGGAGCCAAGGCCAACACTCCTAGTGGTACCTGGCTCTCCCCTGGCTGACCTTTCACTCGAGCAGGTGGTCCATAACTCCCAGGTCACCAAAGGGGATCTTTTTTGGCCTTGCACACCAAACAAACACTAGTGTTTTTGTGTTCTTTTCTGTCTAGACTTGTTCTTAGCACCTCCTCTGCCTGTGAACACTCTGCCACCACTCTCTGTAAGACTGGCACCCGCCGAGATGCAGGCCCAGGGGGTCACAGGGAGGAAACGAGGGCGGCCGCCTCTCCACTCCACGCCTAGGAAGATGCAGGTTCAAAGCCTTTTCTCTGCTCCTGCCTCTCTGCCAGCAGTGAAGATTCCAAAGAGAAGAGGGCGGAAACCGGGACCCAAGGTATGGCTCTCTCATCACCATCTGCAAAGTGGTGCTAACTGGGACACCTGAGCCTTGGGCAGATCTTAGGACTACCTGCAATGAAAGAGCTTGGCAAGCACAGGGTAAGAAATGAGTGTGACAGAGGTCCCATTGTCACTATGCTTCTGATTGGTCCTATGCATTTCCATGAGAGGAGAAAGCAGATGACACTAGGTGGGGAGGCCGTGAGGTGAGCAGATGTGTGGCTCACAGCTAAACATGTGTTATTAAATCTCTCTCTGCAAGCTTCCCAATTAGTGTTCAAGCACAGAACTTTTTCCTGTTCTCCCCAGAACTTCTCTCTGGGGTGGTTTTCGAAGCCACTTTCCAGAGCTCCTTTGTGATGCTGCCAAGATACTGAAATTAATCATTAAAACTAATAATGTGATATCAAAGCACGTAGAAGAGCCTTCTCAAACACAGGGTCCACTCTGACTCGAGGAAAACTCAGGGAGCTGATTCAGTTTCCCACTCGTGGAAGGTGCTGACATCAAGTCTGGTTACAGGGAAGAAGTTCAGACAAAATTAAAATTCTGTTAAGAGCTTAGGAATTAACAGTGGTCTAAAGAGGCCAAGGGTGGAGAACCAAGCTTCTGATATAACTACAGTCAACCAAAACCAACCCAAATCCAAGAAGCAGGCAGCTCCTCTAAGGAGCCACTAGAGAAGAAAATATGAAACTTGTTCTCCACAAGCCATTCAGGCATTGGAAAATGGGTTTCAGAAGTCTTCCTCCACTTATTTTTCTTGAAATCAAGGTTTTTTTTTTTTGTTTATTTGTTTTTTTCATCTAAAGACTTGAATATTGAAACCAAAATGCAAATTGGCAATGAGCTCTCATACATTTAGGAAAATGGCAATTATTTTAGGTCAGCCAAAAAAGTCACAGGAAGAGTCAACAAATTTCATCTTTGTCCCTTTGGTTCTGCTAGTTCTTTCAAATTCTAGAAAGTAAAAATGGTAGAGGGAAGACTGGTTACTCAATTGTTTTTTGGAGGGGGGGGTCATTAGTTTTTTTAAAGTAGCTTTTACTCTTGAGGTAAAGTCTTCTGTCACTAGTTGTTTTCCTAACAAAGGGAACCTCCTTTATTCCTGGCCTGCCAGCTTCAGAATTGTGTCACTCAGGGGTGCTAGGGGAGCTGTCACCATACCTGCACCACGGCTGGCATCTGGGAGTTGCACCAGAAGGGTTGGAGCCAGCAAGCCCTTCTGTTTATAGAGCCAGAGAACAAGTCTAGGCCCTGAGGAAACAGACTGAAAACCTCATTCTTCTCTTTGGCCCTCTTCCTGCTCCCCTGGGGACAATAACCCCAAAATGAAAATTACCAACAGACACAGCATTTCTGGGGCCAGAGAGAATGGAAATTTGCTCCCTGGAATGGACCCAATTTTGAAATTTTCCTGTCTCCTATGAAAAGGGCAGTTTTCAGTGCTCTTGACACATCGACAGTTCTCAGAGCAAGACGGAAGCTTTTGGGTTGGTTGCTGACAGGAGAGGCCTGGCAGAAAGCAAACAGGTCTTTTCCCATTTCCTCACAGAATTTCTTTTCTTGGAACAATAGACCATAGCTCTTTTTTTTTTTTTTTTTTTTTGAGGAGGAAGAGGATTCTGTTTTAACCCATTTAGGAAAATATATGGAAATCATTTCAGGCCAAGAGCTTCTAGACAGCTTCTCAAACCACGAGCTTAGTGTGTGAGAGTAATTCTGTGTGGTTGGCATGATGCGTCCCCTCATCGACCATGAAGTGAGAAAAATAAAGATCATTTGCAAGTCTTCAAGAGGCCAACATGACCCCAAATGAAGGATGATTCTTTATTCTCAAATATATCTGCTTTCTATTGTTTTAGGTAGTAAGACACTGTTTTAATCAATGTGGGATGCTGATAGGATTTGGTAGTTCTTAAAAAGAAGGTCCGAGTTGGCAAAATAAAGTCAGAAACCTAGTCAATCTCCCTAGTTTTATTTTGACAACTTCCTAAATCCTGACATCCATTTTACTACTAATGAAAGGACTTTAATTGTGGAGAAGCCAGCAAGGAAATTGTGTGGTCTCACTCCATTTACCAAATGGCCACTAATTTGGCAATCTGGGACACAGCCGGGAAGCCAGAAGTTGTTCAAAAGAAAAACTCTGACCAAGTGAACTAAGGGACTTGGCTACCTTCATTAGGAATACATTTCTTACAGGCTCAGTTCTGGCAGTTAGGAGCCTTGCATCTAAGGTGAAGTTACTCGGGGAGAGCAGATTGCTCACCAGGCTGAACGCTGACAGGATAATAGCAATCATAACATGTTAGAACTATAACATGATGGTGACATGTTAGCAGTACAGAACAATAAATCAATAACATGGGTGTTATAAAATCATAAAGCAGTATAGTTCCCTTACCAATAACAACATTATTACAATAACATACTGATAGTAACAATATTAATACACAGAAATAATGTGATTTTGAGCTTTGGGTGGACCCTTTGCCAAGAGATTCTGAAGATACCTTGTTGTTCCAAGTGTATCCTAGGTCTGTGCTGGTGGTATTTGCCATTTCTTCCTGTCTGTGGAGTTTTTTTTTTTTTTGGAATTTTTTTTATTTATTTATACACGGTCTTCAGGGTCTCACTACACAGATTGGACCTGTAGTGATCTTCCTGTTTTTAGCCTCCCAAACACTGGAATTACAGGTGTGCACCACCACACCTAGTTTCTGCCTGTGGAGTTGTCTCTGGCTCTAAATTAGACTTGAGCTTCTCTCTTCAAGGCCCAAGCAGAAGTTAGCAGTGGTGACTTTTCACACTTCTTTGCATCTCTGAGGATAACATGAATGAATTGCAGGTAGAAAGAAAGAGCTGCATGGTGGTCCTGTGGGTCCTTGGGGTTTCACAGTCACTCCTCTCCCAAGGCCATCACACTGTTGGTCATAGCACCACAGTTATGGTTTCTCTGCCCCTTTGTCACCTGCAACAAAGGAAGCAAAAACTTCTTGCAATCATATCATGTTTTTGTGTGAGGAGCCCCTCTCTGCCATCAAAACAGCCTTTTTTGTTTTCAAACACATCTGGCTCTTAGTGTGAGCCAGGTGCTTGGTGTGTGGGTCCTTAGTTGAAGATTCTCCAAGAGCAACAGAAAATTTCCTTGCACTTAATGACTTAAAAGACCAAGGATCTTTTTAAAGAGACAGGGAGGATCTGCTTCAAGGACAAACCCTCGCTTTCTTTCTGTAGGTACAGCAGATTCCAGTGTCTCCAGCCAGTGGCGTTTCCATCTTGTTGACTAAAACTGAATTGGATAACAGCTTTTGAAAACAGAAAAGAATTTTAGGTTTTTTTTTTTTTTTTTTTTGTGCTAGTCATAAGGTAACAGCTATAGACATGACACTTTTTTTTTATGTTTAATCAGCATTTAAAACACTTTCCTATGAGTGTGCATATAAACACAATGATAAAGTAAATCCTAACTTGTAGTGTTCACCAGAGTCCAAGGTGAACGTATTCGTCATGTGGCCAATTTTGCATCACCAACTGTAGGAAAAGCTTGTGCACGGGTTGAGAAATGATCCTCAGCGCCCTTCTCTCGGCAGTGAAGATGCAAAGTAAAGTCAATAGAAGGTGATGCGTTTTGAGTATGCATTCCCACTAGTTAGCTGTAAATTCACATGCCACATTTTTATGAACAGCTTGGGTTAATGATCATTTTGCAATGTTGCTAAGAACTCAGCAGCCGTCTCTTGCTGACATGAGCCACCCCCAGTACCCCACTGCCCAGAGTTCTGCTGGGCACAGGATGCCCATAACTGCCAGTCTGATATCCCTCTGCGGCCAGCAGGCCTGATCATTTTGATTCCATGGCTGCTGATGGCCCCCTTGCATTTGAACTCAAATCAGACCCAGCGTTCCTTAAATGTGTGGCTTCTATTAAAGATCGTTGGGATCACAGGGCACGGTGGACAGCATTTCATCAGGAGACTCTTGTAGCTGCATCTATTCCTCTCTGAATTCCACTGCAGCAGGTCATGGTTATCCCCTTCTTGGTCCTGGCACCACAGGGTGCAGTGTCCTTGTTTCCTGCTTGACTTAGGAGGAAACTAATCCATCTTTCCCGACTCAGGCAGAGAAGCAGCCCACTGCCTCCTCGCTGGTTTCAGTGCCTCTCTGGAGGCAAAAGGCAAAGCTCAGCCCAGTGCAGATGGAAAAGTCACCAATGTTCTCCTCCTAGCCCCAACATCTGCATCTCTGAAAGGCACATTCTGCACCCTCCACCACCACGCCACACATTCTCTGACTTCACTGTGGTGCCCACAGTACAGAGTCTTAGGATAACTTTACATTCCTAGAGAAGTTTTAGGGCAAAGATTATTTAAGAAGAACCCCAGATTTGACCAAAACAAGCTTAGGTCATTGGCCGCAAACTTCTTGTTATTGGAACCAATTTGCATTTCTGCCAGGTAAGTTTTTGCTTTTCTTTTATTTAAATAAACTCTAAAGTTAAATGTAGTAAATTATTTAATTTACCTTGACTCTAACCCCTGCGGCAATTCCAGACAACTCTGAGGGAGTGTGGTATGAAGAAAAGTTTGAGTCTAAGGGAGAAATGTGTCTGGTGAAAATGGCAGGCAGAAGTGAGACACGGACAAAGCTACCCTGCCCTGAATCAGGCGAGAGAGGCGTCAGGCAGCCACACCAAGTACCGTACACGTCGTGGCTTCAGTGCAGAAATGTATTTTCTCAGTTTAAAGTCAAAGGCCAGTGGGGCTCAGGGCTGGTGCAGGCTCTTTCGCTCATGGCTACTCTCTCATGGTGCCTGCATGCATAGAGCGAGTATGAAACATGCGAGTATGAGCTCCAGTCTCCCTTCCTCTTTCTTTAAGGCCTCTAATCCTGTAATGGAGAACCCACCCTGATGAGCTCGTCTAAACTTAATTACCTCCCAAAGTCCCCACCGGATCTCTGAATTCCCTTTTACTGAGAGTTAGTGTTTCAACATATGAGCTTGTGGGAGGATACAAAGGTTCAGTCCATAGCAGCTGACTGAGAAGAGAACAGCATGATTTTAAAAAAGGTGAAACTGGGCTAGGGAAATAGCTCAGTAGAATAAGCATCTGCCTGGCAAGCACAGGGTCCTGAGTTCAATCCCCAGTACCACAAAGTAAATAAATAAAATAAAAAAGGTGAAACGGAAAAGTTTCCCACGCTACAGTAATGAAATGCAGCAAACCAGAGGACTTGACTGACACTTATTGTCTCAAGGTTTTGCAAGCCAGAAGTCTGAAACCAGGTGTTGATAGTATTGGTCCTTTCTGAGTTCTCTAGGGAAGAATCAGTTCCCTGTCTTCTTCCTTGTTTCTTATCATGAGAGGGTTTTCTTTGCTCATAAGTGGCTTCTCGTCACTGTTCATCTTAGCTTTATGACTTGAGTCCACATTTCCTTTGGCCCCAACGGTACCAGTTATCCTGAATGAGGCCCCACTCTAGCTTGATCTTTGACCAAAACCCTACTTTTCAAATAAAGTCACATTTCACAGGCACTATAGATCAGGACATCAGCATGTTTTTAAGATTCATCCCCCTGGAGCAACTGCTATGACAATCATCTGAGTTTAAAGAAATTTCCGATGCACTGGGCTAAGTCTATCTCTTACTATCTATATTGTATTCATCTCCCCTATTCTAAATTCCTCATACTTGCCTTTCCTGGCTTATTTGGTTTATTTTTATTTTTATTTTATTTTATTTTAATTATTTATTTATTTTTTTTGTCTTTTTGAGGCAGGGTCTCACTATACAGTTCAGGCTGGCCTTAAGCTCACTTTGTAGCTCAGGCTGGTCTCGAACTCACAACAATCCTCCTGCCTCAGCCTCCCGAGTGCTGGGATTATAGGCGTGCGCCACCATGCCCGGCTATTTGGTTTATTTTTAGCTATTTAAGTTTTTCTTGTCTGAAAATTAAGGCACCATTTCCTATTGTATTATGGACCTTCTTCTAGGGATTATAGCGTATTTACTTATTGGAGTCTTTTAAATTAACCATGCCATTAGTTCTTTCAATACAGTACATGAACATCACGATACTTCTTTTTTCTTTTTTTGAACTAGGGATTGAACTCAGGAACCCGCACTTGCTGGTTCCTGCTACACAGCTTGGACTGGTAGTGATTCTGCTGCACTGGGATTACAGGCATGTGTCACCATGTCCAGTTCTGGGGCCGGTGCTGCACATGGTACCGGGGATCGAACTCAGGACCCTGCACTTGCCAGGCAGGTGCTTGTGCAGCCGAGCTACCTCCCTAGCCTCGTACTTTTACTTTTTATTGCCTCATACACCATTTTTATATTATTGCTGTCACATATTGAAATTATTTTGTTGCCTTTGTAGCTCCTTAAGGCATACTTGTTTATACAGCCATTTTATTTAGATTCACCTGATTATTTACCACTTTTAAAGATTAATTTATTTTTGCATATTGTACTTTCTTTCTTGTTATCTATCTTTTACTTAAAATACAGCGTGTCTTTTACAAGTTCCTTTAATACAGGCAGGTCCTGTGCAGATGCACCGTCTTTGTTTGAAAATATCTTTGTTCCCCCCCCCCTTTTTTTTTTTACAGCAATTTCTGGTTGTACAATACTAGGCTGTTAACTATTTTCTGCAAGGCATTGAAGATGATACTTCCATTTGTCTCCTGGGGCCCATTGGTGTAGAGAATTCAGCTACCCATTTAGCTAACTTGCATGTTCTTTGGAAGACTCGCTCCAGGTTTTAAGGCCTTTGCCCTTGTGTTGTACAGTTTTATTCAACTGGATCTACACATGGGTTTCCTATCATTCATCCCACTTAGGATTGTTAAGCATCCTTGATCTGTGGACTGAAATGTTTCATCAGCTCTGAAAAATTCGTAGCCATTAGCTCTTCAGCTACAGTCTCTGTTCCACTGCATTTGTCCTGCTGGGCAAGATTTTAAAAATTCCTGTCTTTAAAAATTCCCGATTTTTGAGTCCCACTCCCAAGCCTGATTTAGTTTGTCTGACATGGGGTCCAGATGTGGATCAGTGGCAAAGAGAGGAGATGACTGGTTTATTCATTATTTGGGGGTAGAGAGTTAAGATTATAAGCTCACCTCTGTGCAAAGCTGAGTCAGAGTGGCTTCTAGATGTTGTGGATGCTGATTCCATCAACTTGCCACCCACGCCCATTCCGTAAAAGCAAATTCCAGACCCTCATTTGGGGTTTTGGTGAGCTCTTCCGGGTGGCCACTGCTTGCACCTCTGTCCACACGTGGGCTGGCTTTGATAGTCTGGATTGAGCTGCAAGAATGCAGGAAATCAACACTGAGCAAGGCTTCAGCCCCGGAGGAATGGCTCCTGCCCTCTTGTCCAGCAGGACCCAGTCAGTGGTTTGTGTGAGCAGAGAGCACAGCAGAATGAGGAGGGTTTCGGGGTCAGTCTTCAGGTGGTCTTATCCGTGGATTCTAGGCAGCACAGAGGCACAGATGGGGTGCTGCCCCTCCTGCTCCACCTGCAGCCTGTAGTCAGAGGGTTCCTGGGCTCCAAGCAGCCACACCTCTGCCCAGTTTCAGGCAAAGTCACTTCCAGGGTGGTGCAGAGCTGACCTCTGAGTGCAAATCTGATTATGAACCTTAAACATGAACTTGAATTCCAAGCTCATCTTCCAAAGCTGCACAACAGAAAGGTGTGGAAGCATGGCAGAATGGCCGTGGTTAATTAAAGCTCATGGGATGGCATTGGGAGCATTTCTAGATTGTCATCGCTCAAATGGACTCATTCTTGCAGCTCAAGTCTCGGATTCTCATGACTCCTTTAGCCCTCTCACCCCCGCGGAGCACCCCCGAGCCCGACCTCAGCTCCATCCCTCAGGATGCAGCCACTGTGCCAAGGCTGGCGGCTCCCCAGGCACTCACAGGTAGGTCAGCAGAGCAAACCCCATGCAATGGTCTAGAGGTAGTGAGGCAACCTCCCATCTCGATGATCTTGTGAGCTCAAGAGCTGCCACTAAAAGAGCTAAAAGGAAGGCTGTAGTGTGGTGGCTGGACAACAGATAGGATGATTAGGGTTTCATGAGTTTACTTGTCTTGAAGTTAAGTTGTATTATTTGAAACTTGGTTTTCAATGCATTTTGAGTTCAGCTGGTTTCTGTGGGGTTGGACATGAAAGATTAAGCTCATCTAAATGGATTGAGTACTTATTTCCTCTGAGATTATAAATAGCACTTATTTGGAACTTTATTGAATGTATAGTCTTTGGAGTGAGCAGCACTGTCAATTTTTATCCATAGCGTAAGTAAAGACAAAATGAATAAAAGTATCGGGAACTATGAAGGAAATGTTCAAAGGGGAAGGAGAGCAAGGGGGTGGGGAAGAGGAAAGGAAACAAGAGAAAAGAAAATAGAAGGAAAAACAGAAACAAAGCTTTGTACATAAGGAGGGGAAGAAGGATTAAAGAGAGGACAAGAATGGGGAAATAAAGAGGAATCAAGATATGCTATGCATAGGTACAAACTTCCTTTGATGAATGTGATCATCATGTGTATTAAAGGTGTACCAATAGGGCTGGGAAGATAGCTCAGTAGAGCAAGCGCTTGCCAGGTCTGGGCCAAGGTTCAATCCCTTGTACAGAAAAAAAAAAAGTGTATCAATAAAATAGCTAAAAATAATGAGACAGGAGGGCCAGCCAGATAGCTTAGTGGATTAAAGTACCTGCTTTGGCAAATGTAGGGACCCGGTTTGATCACCGTGTGCTGTGCCAGCCCCACCCCTCAGGCGCACCTGTAATCCCAGCACTTGGGAGGCTGAAAACAGGAGGATCACTATAAGCTTAGTCTGTGCAGTGAGACGCTGTACTAAATACATAAAAAAATAAAAAAATAAATAAAAATAAGACAGGAAAAAAAATCTTCCCAATAAAATAACGTTAATGCACAGGAGAAGCTTAGAAAAGAGATTTTGATTGTATCTATGAAGCAATAAAAAAGAAAAAAGAAACCTGACAAAGAAATGGCCACCTTTGGGCCAGTAAGATACCTCTCAGCAGGCTAAACGCCTGCCTGCAAGCTCAAGGAACTCAGTTTCAATCCCAGCAGTGCATGTTGTGCTGGCCCCAACCCTGGGCAAGTTGAGCTGGTGACCGAGTGTGGGCGTGGTGGTGCATGCAAGTAATCCCAGTGCTGGGGAGGCTGAAAACAGGAGGATCACTATGAGTCCGAGCTGCATAGAGAGAGCTTGCACACAAAAAAAAGAAAGAAAAAAAAGAATCTGTCCTTTCCACATCTCCCAAGGCCAAGACCAAGTCCAAAGGAGGTAGCCTCGGGTGTTGAGCAGCCAGCTGGCAGATGCAGGTCCAATGTGTGGGTGCTATGGTCTTGTCCCCACAGTCTGTCTGTATATCAACAAACGTGCCAACGCCGGGCCCTACCTGGAGAGGCAGAAGGTGCAGCAGCTCCCGGAGCGCCTGGGGCCCGAGCGGCCGGCCACCGTCCTCCAGCAGGCCGTGCAAGCGTGCATCGACTGCGCCCGCCAGCAGAAGCATGTCTTCGCCCTGGTGAAGCAGGGCCACAGCGGAGAGCTGGTGTCGGGTAAGGCCGTGGTTGGGGTCACGAGGAGGGCTGTGGAGAACCCCTGAAGAGGACTGCAGGCACGTGGACAGGCCGTGACCCGGGCTTCCCTGCTGGGCTCCAGGGTCCTCCACGCTAGACAGGAAGAGTGGACATCTGGCTCCTCACTCTTGACTCCTCTGTCTCCCACCCCCTTTCCAGCTTTCTGTTATTTCTGAGACAAAATACCCAACACCCCAAGTCAGGGAAGGGAAGATTTATTGAGCTCACAGTTGGTAGTTTCTGCCCATAATCAGCTGGCTCCAAGGCAGGGTGGCCTGGCACAGGCCACAAATCATGGCAGCAACAGATGGCAAAAACAAGGAGGGCACACGGGGGCAGGGGACAACCGTCCTCCCTTACACTCCACCTTCAAAGCGCGTCTAGAATCCGTCTTCCGCCCCACAACAATCACTGTGATTTTATTTTACTGCTTTTTTTTTTTTTTTTTTTTTTTTGGAGAGAATAAAAAGCAGTGAAAATAAATTAGAAGCAATACAGAATCTCACTAAACAAAATGATGGGAATTCAACAATAGTTGTTGTATTGCATATTGTAGTTTTCAAATTAGTTGTTCAGATTGCCAGATAAGAGCATGCAAATTTGATTTAAAAATTGGTCAAAATTTTTAAAAGAAGAAAAAAATATAAATATTTACTGTTCCTTTCAATAGACCAGTAAAAATCTGCAGTACAATTACCCACGGTATCATATATATAGGATATATATTCCCCTTTCCTTTTCTTCTTTTCTCTTTTTCTTCATTCCAGTTATTTCTTCCCTTTGAATAATTTCTCACCCTTTCACAGTATCTATTGTACCTTTTAGATCTTATTTATTCTTTTAGGTCCGTTACACTAGGGAGACAATGTGATGTTTATACATGCAGGTCTGATTTATTTCACTTATGAATGTGGTCTCTAGCACATCCATTTACTTATAAAAGCCTCGAGTTTATCTTTCTTTGTAGCTGAGTAAACTCTATTGTATAAAACTAGCACATCTTTTTTTTTTCATTCCTCATTGATGGGCATTTGGGTTGTTTCCAAAATTTAGCTATGACAAATTGTGCTGCTTTTAAGAGATCTAAGTTAGATCATGTCCCTCCTCTGCCCTGAACCTTCCAGAGGCTCCCAGCTCACTCCAAGTATGAGCCCAAATCCATACAAGGGCCATAGGCCTCTGTGAGCTGGCCCTGGCTGCCTCTGTAGTCCTGGTCGTTTCTCTCATGCCCTGCCCTTGCCCGGTCATGGGGGCTTCCTCGTTCTCCCTGTATCCCCCAGTCAAGCTCCTGCCTCAGGGCCTCGGAGCCTTTGGACTTGCTATTCTCTTCTAGAATGCTCCTCCCTGGCTCACCATGGGACTTGGGCATCTGTTAGGTTCCTACTCCATGCCACCTTACCGCAGAGCACTTTTCTGACCCCTTGTCCAATAATATATCAGCCCTCATCAGTCTCTAGTCAGCTTTATTTCATCCTTTTCCCACAGCACTTAGCATCATGAAGGACAGCAGGAAAGCTCACAATTTCAACCCCATTTCAAAGAGGCCTCAGAAAGATCCTTCCAGATCAGAGCAATCCCTTCTGTCATTGTCACAGCTCATCTCTAGTCCTGCCCCATCTTGACAGCTTCCAGGAAGGGCCATTGTGTCCCCACCACACGAAGATACAGAACATGTGCCCCACCCCCTCCAGATGTTTGCCAGTCTAACCCTCAGGACACCACAGTGGGTTACTGCCTGCCCTGCGACCCTGAAGCACCAGACCCTTGTAAGATGTCCCATGCCCCAGAGCAATGCCTCATGTCTCCTCTGGCCTAGTATCATGGACAACAGCTTCCATAGCCCCAAGGAAAGGGAGATTCCTGGCAACAGGGCAGTGCAGGTGGCCCTGCTGGCCAGCTAGGAAAAGGTCAGGGGAGCATGGCTTCTGAGACAGCTGCCTTCTGCGTAACCACGCTGGGGCACTTACCTAACCTCAGCCCTCCGGCTGGCTGTGGAGGGTGCTGCTCTCCACCTTCCGGCTCCACTGTAGCCAGATGAGCTCTTGGAGCCGGCCCTGCAGGAATGTGGTCAGAATGGTGGAGGTTGATCAGAACAGACCTTGGCAAGGTTGAGGTGTGAGTCTCCGACCCAGTGTAATTTTTAAGCGCTTTCAGCAGACATGAGCAGAACAGGAGGAAGAAGTACTGGGCCAAGGGAGCAGGAAGAGAACCCTGTGGTCAGCTCCTTTGAGAGTCGTTTGGCTGTTCCTCTTCTGGTTTCTGTCCAGAAGCCAGGTTCTGGGTCCTAAGCAACCCTCCGAGGCCAAAAGCCTTGCTGCCCTGAAGCACTCCTGGCCCAGACCTTATGCTGAGAAGGCTCCTCCACACTCCGCCCCCACCCCAAGTGGCCTTATGTGACAGGGTGGTATAAGCTGACTCTGTTGCTCCTTTCCTGGCCAGGCCTTGTTGTGACCTCAGGGCCTTGGCACTGGGGAAGAGCAGGGCCAAAGTGAACCTCTCACCAAGTTTCTCTTGGCTGCAGGAACTCTCGGGAAGGCCAGGGTGGCACCCTCTCTTGGCACTTTGGAGAATGGCCTAGACCTGAGCTGACCCCTTTGGCCTCCACCTTGTGGTCACTAAGTGAGAGGTGGCTTTATGCAGACAGCTGGAGGATCAGCAGGACCGCTGGAGATTGTAGAGCCCAGAGCAAGGAGAGTACTAGATTACCCAGGGCCATACTGAAACTAATGAGGTCCTAGGGGCACAGAAATCATCCTGGAGGAGCTTGCAAGGTGACACTCACAGCACAGATCAAAAGTATAATCCACAGCACACAATAAGTATATTGAGACTGTACTGAAATTAATAAATGGCTGAATAAATACATGTGGGAGAGGTCCTGGGACAATGTTTCCTTACAGGAGAATTCCAGTTGATACATGGAATTCTGCCTCCTGCTTGACTGTGGGCAAATTTATTTATTTATTTACTTACTAACTTACTTGGAGTGTCTTTATATGTAGCTCATGCTGACCTTGAACTCACTGTGTAGCCCAGGCAGACATCCCTGGCAGTGATCCTCCTGCCTCAGCCTCCCAAGAGCTGGGATTGCAGGCATGCACCTCCAAGCTGAGCTGGACATCTTGACTTGTTCCCAAGGAACAGAATGGAGCAGTGGTGGCAAACCTTACAGGGGTTTCGATAACACATGCAGCCTACTGCAGTGCATGTGCCATAGGTTTCCTCCCAGCAGAGGAAAATGCCCCACCAGGGCCAGGTGACAGGTCGCACCCCTGGTCGTGTTTTCTTGATGCCTTTGGTGCAAAAGGCTCTTCGCCCCTGTTGGCTCCCCAAGCCCCATAACCCAGTCTAACCATGAGAGAAACAGTAGAAAAACCAAGCCGAGGGGTATTTTACATAATTTCTAAACAGAGTTCTTCACAGTGGTCAAGATAATGAAAGATTAGGAAAGGCTGAGAAACTGTCAGAGACCAAAGGGACAATGGGCCATGACATCTAATGCAATGTGGCGTCTCGGACGGGGCCCCATGACACACATAGGACATGAGGTAAGGGGTAACATCCAGACACTGCTTACTGGGCAGCCGAAACTCGCTCATTGGTGCTGACTGACCGGCAGCGCTCCCAGCGCCCGGCTGAATCGCTGTTTCCTGTCCTCTAGTCTCCGCGTCCTTCGATGGGAAGCAGCACCTGCGGAGCTTGCCCGTGGTGAACAGCGTGGGATACGTCCTCCGCTTCCTGGCCAAGCTGTGTCGCAGCCTTCTGTGTGATGACCTCTTCAGCCACCGGCCCTTCCGTGGAACCCCTGGCACCTCTGACAAGGCCCCAGAGAGAGAAGCAGGTAGAGCGGAGCCAGGCAGGCGGTGTCCAGCTTCCCCTTGCCCTCTGGCCCTTGCCCCAGGCTGGCAGGTGAGGCAGCCGCGGAGGATCCTGGGAGTTCACTTGACCCTGGTGACTGGTTGCCCCTCTGCATGACCCAGCAACCCTCAGAGCTGGCCTAGATGTCCCACCCCAGGTGGCAGTGGGACGGGGACTTTCCCGCTATTAGCTGATATTCTTTGAGACCTAAATGGTCAACATTCAGACAAGATTGTAGCACATCTGAGGAGTGATCTTTCTTCATTCAACTGTCATTTACACTCTGGGAATATTTGGAGTAAAGGAGTAGGAGAACAAGGGACTGCGAGACCCCAAGGATCTCAGGCTAAAGAATAAGTGAAGTCGGTCCTGTCTGGGAGATGAGGAAATGATGTCCCAGAGGGTCTATGGCTGTGGGAATTCAGGCCGTGTATGCAATATATTCTCTGGTGAGAGGTGGAGTTTCTCTCACTACAGATGGGAAGTGACACGAAGGTTGATCTCCCTTTGTACCAGATTTGAAAAGTGGCTGGGGGCAGGTGACAGGGCCACCTGGGCAAACTTGCCACAGTGCCATCTGCAGCAGAGGCTCATGTCAGTGGAAGGTGCTCACACCACCTGTGTTGTTAGGTGCCTTTCTTTATAAAGACCCAATTTCTTCCTACATCCTGGGTCCTAGAGAAATGAAAACAAGATTCTTGATAGTATCCAAGAAAATCTAGACTAAGGATCTAAATTTAGACCCTTCCCTGCTGTCCTCCTGGGCTTGAGATACACGACTCTTATTTTAAGTGTCTTGTTCAATCCTCTCAACCTGCCTGTGAACACAGCCCTGCAGATCTGTTTCTCATTATCTCTCATAATCGCCTATTCCTCAGGCAGTTTCCTAAACTCAGGCATTTGTCTTTTGCAAGACAGAGTCTCCACACAGTGCCTGCAAATACATTTGTGAGTAACACATTGGATAGGATCTAGTTTTGTTGTTTGTGCTTCTCATAGATCAACAGCATTGCTCTCAAATAATAAAAGGCATACAATGATGTTGTTCCTTGAGATTCATGTACAGCTCTTTGCGAATTTGCAGCACTGGTCTGCTTGGTGAAATCACCATGACATTGTAAGGGAAACACCATGCCCCACCATGACATCACACTCCCAAGTTCCACTTTGACATCAGCACTCCTCATTATGATCTCAGAGTTCCCCATTATGAGGTCACCATAACATCATAATTGAAGCACCCGTGCCCCCATTATCACATCACCCTCCTGAGTTCTGCCTATGACATCACCATTCTGCATTATGACCTCAGAGTTCCCCTTTATGAGGTCACCATGACATCATAATGGAAGCACCATCCCCATTATGACATCATCTGGCTCATGTGAGGAGATTCATTTCTGGTGTTCAGTCTGTTCATGTTAAGGTGCTTCCTCTTTTGTACAGATGTTGCCCCTGAAGATGATCTGAAGTCCAGGGGAGGTGTCCCATGGGTTAGAAAAGAAAGGGGCATGAGTTGTGGGGTCAGGGTGACACCAGTATAAATCCAGATGAGAAAGATCTGGGGAGGCCTGTAATCCCAGCACTTGGGAGGCTGAGGCAGGAGGATTGTTGTGAGTTCGAGACCAGCCTGAGCTACAAAGTGAGCTTAAGGCCAGCCTGAACTGCATAGTGAGACCCTGTCTCAAAAAAGACAAAAAAAAAAAAAAAAAAAGAAAGAAAGAAAGAAAGATCTGGGGCTGCATGTGGAGGGTAAAAAAAGGCAGAACGGTAAAAGACACATTTCTCAGTGTAGCCTGACAAACACCTGCAATGTCTCTGGTACTGTTAAGCATCTTCAACCCTGAAAAGAAGCCCATCTATTCATTTCTGTCTGTGTTCCTATGTACACCAGACCACTTGATTTTTGCCTTACACTGCAGGATTCTGGGCGCAGGGCTTATTTCCTCTCTCACTGTACCCAGGGGCATGCTGTCCTCAGCCAGCTGACACAGAATAAGCACACAGGAATATTACTGGCTTGAAGTCTATGTAACGCTACAACACAAATTGCTCACTGAGAGTAGATCTTAGGAAACCACAAATGTGGTATTTGAAGACTCTGCAAGACCTAATTGAGAAGCCAGTTTCCTGCCTTTTGAAAGGTTAGCAGAAAGGGAACAAACTGCTTTTTGCTGAGCAGCTGCTTTGATGCACAGATGGCGGTGGGATTGGGAGGTGAATGTCCCTGTACTGCCCGGCTCGCTCCTCTCTTCCTTGGCTGGTTGTCCCTGAGCCAAGGCCTGAGAACTACTGGAGTATCAGCCCTTCACCATGCACTGCATGACAGAGAAGCCTCTGACCACACTTTCAGGAAGCAAATCTGCTCTCCTGTTCAGTGACACAGTTGGTTAATGTGTCTACAGAGAAGGACCATGCAGAGGACATCCATCTTTCCACAAGGCCATTTCTTTCTAAAAAGAAGTAGAGTATGGCACAGGCCTCATTACAGAGACCCATCCATTTCACCAGTGGGGACCATGTATTGAGCTCCCCTATTTGTGACACAGGAAGGCCCCCAAGGGCCAAGCCGCTTGCTCAGATTCACACAGAAAGGCAGGCAGAGGCAGAGTGCAGGGCTTCTCAGCCCTGGCCCTTTGCTTTTCTTCCAAGTCTGCTGCCCTTAATGCACTGCGACCCACCACAGAGGTGGCAGAGGCTGGCCTGTTTCCTGCCTCATAAGGCTGACTATACACGAGCCACTTGCAATGTCCTGCCCCTCATATTACTTCTAACAAAGATGCAGAAGAACAAAACAAACCTCAACCCACATTAGCAAGCTCCAGGTGGAATCTTCACTTTCCACAGGGCAGCTCCCTCTTTCCTTCTGACTTTTCCACCTTTGCCTTAAGGGATGTTTCACCCTTGTCCCTGTGCTCCTCTGAAGTCAGTTCTAGCACTGTCTGTCTGCGAGTTGGGCGAAGGCCATTGTCGAGATGGCTCATCCTATCAGAGCAAGCTTTGCATCTCTCTGAAAACTTGTTCTGTTGCACCCTAGGCATAGTATGACCTGGTATGGTATTTTAACTGATATCTGAAATGTTGGAAGGAAAGAACAAAGGGGGATTATTGGTTCATGGGTAAAGAATTTCAGGTCTATATGATCAAAAGAGTTATGGAAATAGTGGCAATAGCTGCATGACATTAGGGATGCAGTTAATACACTTAATGCTGGTAAAGCTAGGCTTTTGGATAAAGTAGCATCATATTGTGTTGTTTTTACTCAGTCAGTGGTGTGCTGGATTTTAAACATTTGTTAAGGTGATAAATCATGCAGAAACTCCCACAATGAAAAGTTTGGGATTACTAGAACCCTTCTCCTAAAAAAAGAAAACAATGAGGGAAGGTGCATTATGCTGAATCTTCTCATAGCAGGTTTTCCCCAGTGCAGGATCAGAACCTTGCAGAGCTGTTCCTTCTGTCACAGCCACAGGTCCCATGAACAGAACGAGCTGTCAGGTCTCCAGCTGAGTGGAGCATAGGGGTTTATTTGGAAGGAGAATAAATTGTCAGTGGCAAGCTCAGGGCCTAAAACCCCTTGTAGGTCTTGATGGAAAGGTTAAAGAAGAGATTCCACAAGGTCCATAGCAAGTTCTAGGCCTTCACGTATGCTCTGACACTCAGGGCCAGTGGACACCCAGCCAGAGCCCTTATCCGTGCAACAAGGGGGTGTCACTGTGGAGCATTTCCAGCCCTAGCTCTCCCTGTGTGCTAGGATAAGTTCATCTGGGGAAAGCGGCAGCGGTGAGCACAGTGCTTAACTGTGCTTAACTTTCCAACTGCATCTTTCCTTCAGTGATGATGTCTGTCTTTCTTTTTCCAGACCCAAAGCCTGGGTTTTGTAGAATTTAAAACAGATTTCAACAATGCCCAATTTTAAGACTTAAGTTCTCTTTTAAGTCCCATCTTTATTCAATAATTAGTGGTTAAATGAATGAATGGATGACTGTTCCAATCAGGTGGTTTTAGTCCCTGAAAGTACTTTAGATATGGGATAAATAGTATGCTATTGAATAGTACTGGCTACCCTCATAGTATTTTAATAGAAAGAATCTACATTCAGATAAAACAAAATGAAGATGACATCCTCCTTGTCCAATGCCATAATTGCAGTCACTTTGTAGATAAAGTGCCAAACCCATTCTGAGGAACAGAATGATGACAATGGAGTATCAGCTACCCATCACCAGGACACAGTATCTGACAGCATGTGGTAAAGAAGGAGAGATTTATGTCAGCTCACAGTTCCGGAGGTTTCAGTCCATGGTCAGCTGGTTCCAAGTGAGGAACATCACGGAGATCAGGAATCAGAGCAGGGGCAGAGTGCCGAAAAGAAAGGGCTAGGGACTAGATGTGGCATACAAGGTCCTGCCTCCAGGACCTTCCCAGGCATACACAATCCCTTTACCAATCCCTGGCAACACTCAATCCAATCAAGTTAACATCTCAGTTTAACCTATGGCAAATTCTACTCTTCTGAAAAGCTTTCCATTGCTTGGGAGCACTCCTTCTGTGCAAGAATGTAGAGGAATAAAAGAACTTTTAAAAAAGCCAAATAAATTATTTCTTCCTATAAGAGTAACCTTATAATTCTTTGAAAGATATCTCCCACCTCTGTTTCAGGCCTCTACTGAAATTACGGAAATCTCCATTTTTCTATAAGACTAACTGTCCTGTGGGTCCCACCCTTCACTTCCCCATGAGCTGCACAGCTGACAACGATGTTCTAGGATCCCGGCTTCTCTGCCAACCATTTGAATACAGGTCCTTGTGGCAAGAGCCTTCTGATTGAAGACTGGATCTAAGGGATGCACCAGGCACCTTTGATCATCCCAGAGGATGGTAACTCAGTCTCTGTATTACATCAGAACACAGAAACAATAAGGATTGGATCTAGTATGTGAAATCCAGACATTGTAAGACCTTTGGAGTCCAAAGCAGTTGTACTGGAGACTCCACCAACCTCTTCGGTTTGTTCTGCTAGACCAATACACTGAGCCCCTCTGGTGGGTCCTTAGGCTCTACTTCCCAGCATTTCTGTGGCCATTAGCAGGATTCAGTTTCCTGCAAGCTGTTAGCTCTTTGACAAGTGGACCTTTCCTTGGAACACCTCACAGCATGACAACCTCACCAGAGTTAATGCAGTAGACCTCTCTTACCTCTACTTTCATTTCCCATGATTTTAGTTTCCAAAAATAATCTGAAAATATTCAATGGAACATTCCAGGAATATGTAATTTAAAACTGTGCACCATTTTGAGTCGCATGGTAAAATCTTATAGCTTTGTATTCTGTCTTAGCTGTGACTCACCCCTACTGTGCATACCATTCGTAGGTACATCCATGCTGTCTGCCTGTCAGTTGCTTAGTAGCCACCTGAGTTAACCAGATCAATTGTAGGGTACTGCAGTACTGTGTTCAAGAAGCCGCTATGTGGTGCACTGCAATTTCTACCTCATTCACATCGTCATGCAGGCAGCTTATTCTCTCACAGCACTGTAAAGAGTGTAAGTAACGTACAACAAGATACTAGGAGGGCCCGCCGGATAGCTCAGCAGACCCTGGGGCGTGCTGAGACTGTGTTTGAGAATGGGCGTGGTGGTGCGTGCCTGTAATCCTAGGGCCCGGGAAGCTGAAAACGGGAGAATCACTCACTGTGAGTCCAGCCTACATAGTGAGACCCTGTAGACCCTGTACTAACAGACATTTTTAAAAAAGATATTTGGAGAGAGAAAAATGGGAAAAGATCACATTCATATACATTTATTACAGCCTATTGTATTTGCTCTATTTTTATGTTATTCCTCTTAAATTCTTATGGTGCCTAATTCATAGATAATGAATGTCATAGGTATGAATGAATCCCCACTGGGGATGTCAGAAGCTCTGCCCATTAATAAGAGGTAGCTACTGTTCAGAAAATACTGTGAGCCTTCCTCAAAGTCAGAGCACTTTCAGACCTAAAACTAACAAGGTTTCCCCCATTCCAAGGACTCCAATATTTTTCTGATTTAGAATCATTTTTAATTTTTCCAAAGTTTATAAAAATATTGTGGGGACTGTTGAGGAAACAGCACCGAAGCTGTGAGAGACCGTGCCTACCTCCCCCATCCTTTAGGAGCTCCTAAAAGCCATGGCGTACAAGCTCCACAAAGCTCTGAAGCAAAGTAGAGGTGGTTGTGGAGTCTGTTTTCTTCTTCTTCTTCTTCCTCTTCTTCTTCTTCTTCTTTTTTTTTTTTTTTTTTTTTGGTAGAACCAGGGATTGAACTAAGGTTCTTGTGCTTGCCAGGGAAGCACTTATTCTACTGAGCTATCTCCCTAGCCCTACTCTCTTCTTGAGTCTACAAGACATTCATCCTTCCAAATGGCTAACTTTGGTCAAAATTGTCTTTGGTCCAGATTTCCCAAGGCAAGAAAATCAACCTGCAGCTTAGAGCACAGTCTGAAGCAAACCAGAAACATTCAGAAGGATGAGAGAAGTTCAGGTGTCGGGCATTAAAATAATGGTCCATTTCTGTGCATCTCATTAGGGGACAAAGAACAGAAATGTGCTTAAATGGGCCAGAGGGGAGTCAAGGTTGATCCTGAGGGTTGAGTGATCTGAGCCACAGAGATGAGCTGAGAAAGAAAATCTATACTGGCTAGACCCCAAGTTAATGGAAAATGTAATTGAAGAGAATGAAATGCTCAGCCTCACAGGTGGTGTGGCCTGGTGCCCTTTGAACCAGGAAGGCTGGGCCAAGAGGCCACAGAGGGCCCTAAGGGAAAACGGAGGTGCTTATCTGGGAGAACGAGGGGCGGGACTGAGCTGAGAACAGAAAATCTGCAGCTCCACCAGAGCCTCTGAAGGTTGCACCAGTGAGGGAGGAAGCCTGGTTTCTGCCACAAGAAGTCTCTTAGAGGGCCACGGCAGAAAGCACCTCTGCCTCTCACAGACCACGCACATGCTGAGAAGCTGCAGTCCCCAGAGGAGCATGCTGAAGCTGCCTGGTGGCAGAGACACGGCACCAGGTAGGACCCAGGGCACCTGAACCTGGGCTGAGCAGAAGGGTGCAGCTCCCGGGCCCCCCCTCCCCCGCTCTGCCTCTTTCTGCTGCTCTCCCTTCAGCCCATGCTCTCTGAACCAGAGCTCTGGGCAGCACTGTCTTGGACCGTGACACCCTGTGAGCATGGGGTGATATAACCACACAGCTCTTGGACTCTGCCAACCACAGTCCTGCTTTTTCTAACATGGGTTTCAGCACAAGGACCTGGGGTGCTACACCGCTTCAGCAGCTGAGCCAGACCCTTCACACAGGAGCCCCTGGGACACTGACCAGACCCTGGCAGGGTGGGGGTGGCTGGGCTGACAGACCTCCAAGGGTCAGGCCATTGATTCTGAGAAAGGCCACGGCTTCCCCCGTGGGGGAAAGTGGTGGTGATGAAGGTAGAGGGGCTCCCTCTGCAGCCGCTCCCTCAGCCAGGACATTGTGACTGATAGTGGGGGAAATTGGGACTGTTTAGGGATGGAGAAGGATAGACTGAGGGTGGGGATGACCACTGGCTGAATAGGTATTGTGTGAGAATAATTTTGCACAATATGATTGGGAGGTATTACAGCTTTTCAGAGCTTCACTTGGGTAGCGCATAGAAGCCCGTGCTGATTTAATGTTTTAAATAAAATCAACAGTCCAAGCTCTGGGAGCTGTGAACAGCGATGTCTCCATCCTAAGTGTGGGGAGCACGGAGGCTTGCTCAGAAGGCTTTCTCCTCTCTCCACTGTTGTGCTTTGGACTTGCTCTTTCTCTCTCTGGTTCTTGCTGACTCCTTCCTGGCCCACTTC
>PVKA01000872.1:135000-157069 GCA_004027165.1 Ctenomys sociabilis
CCTGGAGCTTTGCGCTTTGTCTCCATGGCTGCTCACTTGGGCACGGGATCACGGGTGCATCGTTTGCCAGGCAGAGGTTATTGCTTGATGATCTCTGAAGTCAATTTCAGCTTCTGATTAATTCATCTGGACGATCGCCTAGAGGCTGGCTTTTATTACCTGTACTTTCACCCCCAGTCGTCAGCAGTTTCCACACCAATAGGCGCGTGTTTCCCTGTTGCCATGCTGCACAGGCAGAATGGACCCCATCTGCATCTGTATTTTCCAAATGGAGCCCAGGCTGCGGAATGATCTGCATTCTCTACTGTAGATCATCAGAATCATGTGGGCATATTTGCTTTAGATTTAAAATATTTAGTAACTAGAATAAGTGCTCTCATTAAGTTTTTTTTTTTTCATGGTTATCACAATTCTACATGATGAATTTCTATATTGGCCCTTTACAACATGAATTTTAATGCATCTTCCGTGTGTCGGCAGGCTTACTGCTAATGCTGGCCCAAATATTTATTCAATAAATATTTCTCAAGTCCCTCCTCTAGTCCAGCCCTCTGGAAGGTACAACTGAAGCTTTCTCACATATATAGCATCAAAGCACCTGCCATTTGGAACGCAGAAAAGCTGGGGATCACAGGTTCTGAGGACGTCCCAGTTAAGGGGCCTCCAGATGCCTCGTGCTTCCCAGCTCTAGATGGGGGCAGGGGTGTTGCAGGTGCCTCAAAACCGGAGTGTTTCTTCCTTTCTCTCCATTTGGAAGGAGCCCACACATTGCTCCATAGCCAGCTTCTCTATACACATCTCTGTCAGATGACTTCTGACCCAAAGGGGAGAGAGGCTCGGAGGCAGCCTCCCGGGCTCCTGCACGCCTCCTGCCGCAGTTCAGTAGCCATCTGGAGGCAGCGAGGGCACGCACACCCTTAGGTTGCTCGACTTACCGTGGCCCCGTGACTGAGGCAGTGTTGTCAACCCTGACAGCGCAGAACCCTTGGAAATGCCCCTGGCTTCCAGCGTGTAAAGCTGGTGTAAAGCTTATGCTGGTGTCTTTTTTTAAAGCAGCTTTTTGAGATATAATTCACAGACCATACATTTCACTCACTTAAAAAATGGTAATTCAGGGGCATTCACCACATTCATAGGGGTGTACAGTCATGAACCCAGTGAACTGTGGATTTTCATCACTTTAAAAACCACATCTCAGAGGCTGGCCAAATAGCTCAGTGGATTAAAGCACCTGCAAGCAGGCACAGGGGCCAGGATTTCAGTCCTCAGGCTTGCCATGCTGGCCCTGCCTCTGGGATGCACTGAAAGGGCAATTGAGACTGGGCATGGTGGCACATGCCTGTAATCCCAGCTCTTGGGAGGCTATCAACAGGCAGATCACTATGAGTCTGATGGAGAAGTGAGACCCTGAACACCCTGTAGACCCTTCCCCAAGTACAAAACAACAACAACAACAAAAAAAACTCATGATGAGTTGCCAAATACTTGAGATTATTTTAAAATATTTTGTTCATATTCTTGTTTTGTAATTAAAATACACGTTCAGTGTGAAAAAAAATCTCCTTTGGCTCTCCACCCTACATCGCTGGCAGGCCCTAAGCAGCCACTTAATTCCTTTCTGTCTCTAAATATAAGCCTATCCTGAAAATTTCATATAAATGGGATCATCTAACACATGATCTTTTGTGATTGGCTTCTATCCCTTGACATGGTATTTCAAGGTTAAGTCACTCTGTAGCATGCATGGATCAGCACTTTGTTCCTTGGTAGGCTCAGATATTCTATTGTGTAAATGTACCACATTTTGAAAGAAATCAGTTCATAGTTGACCATTAAATCAGTTCACCATTTAAGCTTTTTCCATTTGACTACTAAGAATAATGCTGTTGTAAACATTCATATACAAGTTTTTGTATAGGTTTATGTTTTCTTTTTAATAGACCATTGCTGGTCCCTTGGTATTCCTGCCTTAACAGTTTTAGGAAGGGTTAGACACTTTTCCAGAGTAGCTGCACCATTTTATATTCCCACTGGCAGTATACGAGAATTCCTTTTTTTTTTTTTTTTTTTTTTTTGGTGGAACCAGGGATTGAACTCAGACCTTTGCACTTACCAGGGAAGCACTTATTCTACTGAGCCATCTCACCAGCCCCAAGAATTCTTATTCTTCTACATCATCATCAAGTTGTTATCTGAGTTTTCATGAGGACCATCCTAGTGGGTGTGAAGTAGTGCCCTTGTGTGTTGTTTTTATTTAACTAATTATATATATATATGATTTCCATCCAAGTCCTTTATCCAATTTTATATGGGTTTTCTTTTGATTGTTGAGTTGTAATGCTATTTAATATACTCTAGATGGACGCCCTATATCGAGTATATGGTTTTGTAAATATTTCCTTCCACTGTGAATCGTCCTCTCACTGACTTGATGGCATTCTTTGAAGCACAGAAGTTGTTGATTTTGATGAAGTCCAGTTTATCTAGTTTTCTTTGGCTGCTCATGTTTCTGGTATCAAATCTAAGAAAGCTTTACCACATCCAAGGTCATAAGGACTTTTCTTCTAAGACTTTGTGGGTTTTGAGCTTATATTTAGGTTTTTAATAATTTTGATTTGATTTCTATGTGTGACAGAAGTGAATGTTTATCTCCATTCTTCACATGTTATACTCAAGTGTCCCAGAGTCTTTTTCCTTGTCTCCCTCCCTTACTTTTTTACGATACTGGGGCTTGGACACTGGGGCTTCACACCGAGCTATACCTGTAGTCCTTTTTTTAAAACGTTGAAATAGTATCTTTCTAAGTTGCCAAATTGCCCAGGTGGGACTTGAGCTTCTACTCCTTCTTAGGCCGAGCAGAGTCCTGGAATTACCTGCATGTGCACCTTTCCAGCTGTCCTGGTACCACTGAAAGGACTGTTCTTTCCCCCATTGAATAGTTTTGGAACCCTTACTGAAAATCGGAAGATAGCTCAGTAGAACAAGCGCTTGCTTTGCAAGCGCAAGGTCCTGAGTTCAGTCTCTGGTACTGAAAAAAAAAAAAAGAGGGTGGGGAGAGGCCAGGGAGATGGCTCAGTAGTGCTTTCCTGGCAAGTGCAAGCGCATGAGCTTATTCCTCAGTTCCACCAAAAAAAAAAAAAAGAAAGAAAGAAAAAGAAAAACACAAGGGTTTCTTTCTAGACTCTCAATTCTACTTCACTGACTTATACACCTATTGTTATGCCCATTCATCTGTTTTAATTACTGTTGCTTTGTTGTAATTTTGAAACCGAGAAGTGGGAATACCCTGGTTCTTTGTCATGATTGTTTTAGCTCTTTTATGTCCTTTGTAATTTCATATGACTTTTAGAATCAGCTTGTTAATTTCTTCAAACAGATTAGCTAAGATTCTAACAGTTTATTTTTAATTTGTGGAACAGTTTGGCTATCCTGCCACCTTATAAGTCTTCCAGTTCATGAACATGTTTCTTTTCCCATTTTGCTATATGTCTTACTTTTCTCATTGCTCAGACAAAACATTCAACACTCAATGTTAAAGGAGGACAGGTTTATTTAGCTCGCACGTCGTAGAGGTTTCAGTGCATAGTCGGCTGGCTCTGAGGCAGGGTGGCCTGGCACAGGGGCAACAGTTCATGGCAACACAAGGCAGCAGAAGCCACGGCAGAACCCTAGCAGCCACGGAGCAGGGCGGTGCCAACCCGATCAGTTCTCTGATCCAGCAGTCACCCACCCTAACTCCCAACACTGCACTGTGAGTCAAACGCACACTCTGGATTCAGCCTCCTCCAAAAAAAGGTCTGTCTAGAACTACATGAGACTTTGGGGAGATACCTACACCCAAACCACAACACTCTACTTCTTAAAACCTTTATCAATAGTATTTTATAGCTTTTCAGAGTATACATTTGAATTTCTTTTAAGTACTTTATTATTTTTTTATTGCTATTATAAGTAGAATTTTCATTTTCAGATTATTCAATGAAAGCATATAGAAAAGCAATTGATTGTTTTGTATATTGATTGTTATGCAGCAACTTTCTAAACTAATTCATTAGTTCCAGTGGTGGATTCCTTAGGATTTTGGTCATGTAAGAGATCTTTTTTTCTCTTAGCTAATTGTTTTCTCTTTGCTTCTGATTTAGGGTACAGCATCCAATCTTTCCCCATTAACTACGATGTTAGATATTAGAGTTTGCAGTTAAGAAAGTACCTTTCTATTCCTAGTTTGTTGAGTGATTTTAACATGAAAAAGTATAGGATTTTGTTAAATGTTTTCTCTATCTCATGTAGTCTTTTATTTTTATTCTGTCAATATAGTGTATTACATTCGTTTATTTTTATATATTAAACTAATTTTGTATTTCTGGGCCAGAAGAAGGAAGTAGTGGTGTTAGAAAGAGGTAAAAGGTAGTCTGCGTCAGCCAGCAGCCTCCCGCAGGGTCACTGGGGGAGGAGAAACGTTTGTTCGGATTTCATTTGCCAGTCACCAGTAGCCATGACTTTTTCTTCTAAACATGGAAGGACATACCTCCTAGTTCCTACTAAAATACATTTTAAGTGGAGCGGCAGATGTCTCAGTCTGCTGAGAGGGTGCCATTGGTAATGATGCAGTGGCCTCCATTTCTGCTCTTTTCTGCCCTCACAGACAGGAGCGCGGGGTTTGCCAGGACCGAGACTTGGGTAGCTCCCCGAACTGCTCTCTGATCTCTGCTCTCTGCACTGCCTTCTTGCTTAGCCAAGACAGTCGCCATGGAAGAGTGCCTAGGGAGCCCCACAGGCACGAACCGCTACAGCCTGGACCCCTGCTCCACCATCTTCCACCACAGGGGCTCGTTGCCGCCTTCCTCGCTGCACTGCAAGAAGCTGAGCCCTGGAGATTGCCATCTTGGGGAAAGCCCCGCTGCCGCCGCCACCAGCATTCCACGTACTGGCCCTGGGCCCTCTGCAGGCTCCTCAGCACCTGGCCTGAGGGCTCCCACCTGCAGCCCCAAGAGAAACGGGACTTCTCTTGAAGGAAACAGATGTGGTAATGTAACACATACGTTGGCCTTCCTGTGACTTCTCCTCTGTCCTCGCCCTGGGAGCACAGCATGGGGAGGAGGGTATGGCTGCTTGAGCAGGGGGTCACTGAGAAGCCAGACGTTTCCACAGACCCTAATGTGGATCCTGATTGCTTTTGAAGGCAATGAATCTCAACTTTGACCATAAACAAAGCAAGCATGTGTATGAAGGTAGTCTGAGCTGTAGGTACATATAAGTAGACTCCAAAATGTACACTGGCTCAGATGTCATGGAGGGTTTTGTTCAAGAGTCCACAGTAGGCGTCTCAGGTCTCCTGCCCATCTTAAGGCTATGCCATCCTCCACCACCTCACACCTCACGCATCTAGTGGATGCTATGGGATGGAAGGAGTGCAGAAGCCAACATGGAGAACGCACACATGCTTCCTCTAAACCTGGGTGCACATCTACATTCCACTTGCATCTCATTGGCAAGAGCTGGTCGCTGTCTCACACTTAACTGTGGGGAAGTCTAGGGGCTGCATCTCTGTGCTGAGGAAAAAGGAGAACCAGACTTTGATAAAGAACTATCTCTTGTATAGCAAGTGATACTTGCAAGGTACAAGTACATGAACAAAAGCAGAAATCCTAAGTGATTCTTCTCAGGGTGTTTGTGTCTTACCCACTAAAGCATGTTGTTGAACTGCGGTATAGGAAGCAACACAAGGATCACTTGGAGGCCGTTCTGATTGTTGATTTACAAAATCATTTTTAAACTTCAGTATTTCATTAATGAATAGAGGCCGTGGAGCAGCTTGGGTAATCTCATGGATGTAAGCCAGCTGCCTGGGCAAGGATCCTGGGCCTGCTGCCCCCGATGGGGTGGCCCCTCGCAAGTCTTCACTTCTCTGTGCCTCGGTTTTGTCTTCAGTGGAGCTGGAATGAGAGGAATAGCAGGAGCCACTTCTCGGGATTATTGGGAGGGTTATATAGGTTCATACATGTATTTATTACAAGGCCTAGACACAGTAAGAGTCCAATGTGTGCTGTAGACATAGATCCGGCACACACAGCCCCATCGACTCTGCAGCTCAGAACTGCTGCAGAAAGGAGGCCCTGGATCGAGGCCTCCAGGAGTCCTCTTGCCTCTCCGTAACTGCCCACTACTGTGGTGGTATCATTTTAGACAAGTCACATTTCTCTTTTGGCCATGGGACCCCTCCCGAGAGCCACACTGCAGAGCTTTTTGTATAGTGCAAGATGATCCATACACTCCTGTCAGAGCCTCATCCACGCCAGATGAGCACGGCCCAACAGGCCCTGCTGGCCAGGATGGAGAGGGGGGCAGGCCAGTGTGGTACAGGTGGCTCTGAGGGGCAGCGTGGATGCCCCCCGTGAGGGCTCTGCCAAGTGTAGAGGTGCCACGCAAACCATTCCCCAGCATTGTCACCCAGGGCCACTGACTGGGCAGGAGATTTAAGTGGGCAGAGCCCCATTTTCCAAATGAAAGATAAACATGATTTCATTTGATTCCAAGGAGAAGAAAGAGGTCAGACCTTACTGGCACCAATGTCTTCAAAAGGAGCAGCATTTACTTCTTAGGTTTGTCCCCTGAGGTAGCATAAAATCTGGCATTAGGAAGTGGTCGATACCATTCATTGTCTCTGTGGCCTTCTGGTGTCTCAGGTTGTCAAAACCCTCATCCTGGTATCTCTCTGCCTTTTCTCTCACCCTCTTCTCAGCTCAATTCCAATTTTTCTCAGGGCAGTGATCACAGGACACTGCACTGATTGAGTGGAGTCCTAATTCTAAAGGAGGTGTTTATTCTGTGTCTCACTCATATGGCTGACATCCCAGGTCCTGCATCTTAAGTGCAAAGTTCTGAGCCATAGGAGGGAGGTAGAATTTGGCTGGAGAAATGTGCCATCTGCCTCGCCCCTGCCTGCCTATGACACTTGGCTTAGGAGATTTCAGGTTCCTTCAAAGGGCCTCAAAGCAGTTCCCTGCCTCTAGCCCTTCCATGCCTCCTCTAGCAGGGCCTGGGCTTCCCCTTCACCCACTGTTGCTCTTTGTTTTCCTGAAAGGCAGCCTCACTGAGTAATCTTGCCATGGAGCTCCTGGAGGGTACTGCAGACACTTGCTCAGGACTTGGCTCTAGAAAGCCCTGTCCATGGGAGCCCAGTCACACCCAGGAGAGCCCCTGAGCACAGGACTTCACCCTCAGGGTCCTGGGTGAGATCAGAGAACCAGCACACCATCACCTGCTGCTTTCTGCTGCAAGAAAACCAATACCTGTATCCTGAATACCCATTGTCTTCTTTGCAGCTTAGAAAAATTGAAGAGAACCTTACCTAAAACCTTGAACATTTGAGCTGTTCACAGCATCAGGAGCCCCCCGGCAGCTGTGAAATGTTGGAAAATACAGAGCTACTCTTGGCATAAACCTGCTGTAGAATATAAGGGTTGAAGTGGGCCTTTGTGATACATTGGAAGAAAATCAAATTATTTGTTCTTTGTGAGGACATGATCTGTTCCATGCTCCAAAGAGTCCATTTCACCAGCGCTTCCTCCTCAGAGTGCCGAATGAAACCGCGGTTACCAGAAGGAGCCGCTTGGCCTTGCACAGTCTCAGGAGCAAGACAGGAAGTGAGTGGGAAGAAAAGGGGACAGAAGTCTCCCAGGTATCTCTGAAAGAGCTTTCCCCTTCCATTTACGGCTTCAATGGCCAGAATTTCATCACATGGCCACTAGCCCTGCAAGGAAAGCTGGGAATGTGCTTACAATTTCAGGCAACCTGGATTTAAATAGAAAGCAGAGATTCATTTACAAAGGAAGACACTGTATGCCTGCAGGCAGTCTCAGCAACAACCCTGGTTAGAAGGATTTTTTTTTTTTTTTTTGGCTATCTCAGGATGCCTTAAAGGTGGGTCTGGTAAGGCATGAGGATCTGGGGATTAATTGCACCACAGTATCCCGAGCCAGAGTGCCTTTGCTTAAGCAGGCACTTTAGCTAATGCGCAGGCCCCTGACCCTGCTTCGAAATACTTCCTCCTTTTCTTTTTCTATAGCTCAGCCTCTTGTTCCCTAATCTCTCCCTCCCACACTAGGGCTTAGATTCCCCAACTTGGACAACTCACTCATTCATATTTGAATTGGCCACAGCCTCAGCAAAGGAGGCTTCCTTTGAGGACTGCATTAAATTGCTTTTATTGAGCACCTACAACTAAACACTCTCCATACATTATTAATTATTTGTTTAAAGTTTATGCATTTGTAATTTACAATAACAAATTAGCTGTATTACATTCACTCTATAGATAAAGAAAGTGAGGATCTGGAGGGGTGAGCCAAGATTTGACTTCAACCTACTCTAAAGCCTCTGTCTTTCAAAACCATCCCAGGGTCCTTCCTCCTGTGTGTGAAGGGTTTCCAGAGCCCCACCCCAGGTTCTAGCAAAAGGAGAAGAATGGATGAGAGCAGACAGGATCCCAGGCTCCCTGCACCTCTCTGAACAGGGCCTCTTCATCTTTGCAGCATACGGTTCTATGTGTGGTTTGCTTAAACAAAATTTAAAAATTAATTTGAGAACCAAGCAGATCTGCTATTTTGAATTGAGTGGCAATGTACTAAAGCAACCCCCTGCCTGTCTCCTACCCACCTGCCTGCCTGCAGCCCTACTGCAGGTCCTCCGAAGGCCTGTGCAGTATCGCTGTGAAGATCCTAAGTAGAATCAGTTGGCACTAAGAGACCATGCCTCTTTCGGGGGGTTGACCCAACTCACACATGCTGGAAGAAGCCTGGAAATAGATTTTTCCCCAGGGGGTGCTAATCAAAATGGCTTAAAATTATAGAAACTAGAAGATGGCGTGAAGCTGCAGGCAAGAGCATCAGTATTGACAACATGACAGATTTCTCAGCTACCTTCTCCCTCCCATGGGATGCGCACCCTGGGCTCCCGCTGTCTTGCTAGATCTCCCTGTCTCCCTGCCAGTGGGCTCTGCAGCACTGTGCTCATGAGGTACGCTTCCTTAGCATTGGCTGAGGCTCCAGTGATATTTGAGGGCTCTTCCCTGGCTCTCACTGAAGAAAGATACAATCAGCAGGAGCTATAACGAGGTTTCAGATGGCAAGAGCTTCCTGAGAATTGCATCGAACAGAACATGCTATAGAATTCCCAACCACAACTTGGCTCAGGATTCAGAATCCAGTAACAAAATAAATCTGACATTGTTATCATAACCCAAATGCTTCCTGTGGCTTAGATTTTGCTTCAGTGAGGTGCAGCATTAGGTGACGGCTAGAAAAAGAATAGGGACAGTGCTCACAGGGCCAAGAATAGGGACCGTGCTCACAGGGCCAGGGGAAGCACGGACATGGCTTATTCATTCTAGGGAGAGAAGAGTTTGTGGGGGACAGTGAGGGGAATCAAGCTGGAAGATGTGGGGTGCGTGCCCAGCAGATCAAGCCCTGTCTGTCAGAACCATAAGCTAGGTATTTCTAAGCAGGGGAGTGAGCTGATGGTGTGTGATGTAGGAAGATGGAGCCACTGGCATTTATTTGTGCAATAGGGCACAAGAGAAAGAAAGCAGCAAATGTGGTTCGCTCTCGCTATTCAGCATTCCTGGGCTGTCACACGGAATCCTCTCAACAGCCCAGTGTGGTAGGTGGTTGTACAGGTGAGGTGCCTGCCTCCAAGAGGCTGTTTATCCCAGTCTGCAGATACTTCCTGAACATAAAAGCCCAGCGGCTCCTCTTCCCAGGTCTCAGGTCAGAGCTGTGCACTGGGCAGACATGGGCACTGTTCTCAAGAGTGCATACAGACTATGGACAGATGCTAGCGGGTGATTACACACATTTCCTCAAAGTTGGAATTCTTACTGGCAAGAAGTATGGTGGCCATGAGTATCTGAGGGGGAGGTCTTGCCTAGGGACAGTGGTGCTGGCTGGAAGGGCAGCAGGAGCAGGCTGGGCAGCAGAAAGGGCCAAGACTGGCTGAGGCTCTGGCAGAGTTTGTGCTGCTTATAGGAGGTCGCAGTGTCTGCTGGTGACTGAGAAAGAGTCCAGCCCAGTATCTGTCCTGATACCGACTCAAAAATCCTTTGTGAAAACCTAACTAATGGCCAGGCTGTCTGCTCTCTCCTGTCTTTCTTTCTTTGTTTTTGTTTTTTGCAGAACCTGGGATTGAACTCAAGCCCTTGCACTTGCCAGGGAAGTGCTTATTCCACTGAGGCATCTCCCCGGCCCCTCTTCTGTCTTTCTTGAGAACATTATTCTATCCTGGAAACTCTAGAGTAGAAATAGTGAAAGCAATGCTGTTTTAAACCACCTGATTTTGCCCATAATGTGGGTTAGCCTGGTGGCCTCATTCCCTGGAAAGGTGCATTATATAGGGACCAGGTCACTTAGAGATGCTAGTTATGGATCTTCCCTCCCTCCCTTTGCCCTCACCTCACATCCCCTTCCAGCCAGCTCCAGCTGCCTGAGAGGGGCTGGGAGATGATGGCAGCCTGAGGGGGCTGAGGGGAGCCTGCAAGAGAGAGAAAGAGCTTCTCTTGATCATGTTGTCAGGCTCCAACACTGAGTCACACACTCACTTGATTCATAAAATACACTTGAGAAGCAACAAATGACAGGCCAGATGGATAGAGGAAGAAACCAAGGCCCACTGAGAATGTCTGAGCCAAGAAATGACCAGATGACCAGTGGGGTGTGTTACCCATGGATGCACTGTGAAAAGGTAACTTCCTCTGCACCAGCAGCCTGCAATGAGAATGGCCCTGGGTGGGAGGGGCCACAGGGATCCTGCCCATGCCCCTCCTGCACCTTAGAGAAGCCCCGGGATAGTCCCATAGCCAGGTGGCCCATCCTTATTTCACTCTCCCCCATGACACCATCATTAGGTAAAATCTCCCTGAATTATGAATGAGCAAAAGGCAATTATGCATATTCTTGTGGGGATGTTTAAGACAGAGAGAGGAAGAGATTTGTACACATGGTACAAGTACTTGCGCTTTGGAAGAGGCTGGGATTGCTTTTGAAACCTGACTCACAGCCATTCTATTTTGGTTAACTATGAGTTCAGCTTTAGAAACAAGATGTAATTACACATTCATTCACCATGGAGTTTTGCTTTGTGCGACGCTGTAGCCCTCGGAGCTATGCTAGACGCTGTACATCATAGGTCCCAGCTGGAGCACACCGCTGCCTCTTAGGGCGGGCGAGCTTCCCCCGCTGTGTCCAGTAGGAGCAGATGTGCTCACTCCGTTCTCGCGGCTCACCATCCACCCCGCACATCTGGCTGTGCCAGTCTGGCCCCATCCGTCTTCCTGACACTTCTGCAGCAGCTGGGGGAGGGGTGTTTGTTTTCTTTGTGAACCCAGAGCACTGTAGCAAGCTTGCCAACCTGCTGTGGAAAGTTCCATTTTTCCCCCCTTCTGGCGTGAGTCTGTGTGGTTTGGATCAGGAGCAAGTCCCAAGGTGTGAGCTGGGCTTCCTGCTGCTCTCTGTCTCACATGACTAACGGCCGGCTCAGAAACACCCCTGAGTCCACCAGCAGCTGCTGCTGTTCTGTCCCGAAAAGATGAAAAATGCCCACCACAAGCCCCAGCTTGTAGGCCCAGAGCACACCGCTTTCTCTTCTCCATGCCGCCACCCAAAGGCTGCCTCCTCAGCGACAAATCGGCCTCTGAATGCCTGATGGCTTTGGCTGATGAGCAAGCATTCTCCTGACCTCGCTCGGGGGCTCCAGGATTGTGCAAATGACCCTATTAGTGCGCAGCTTTTTCCCCTTCCTGGCAAACAGGGAAATTAGACTTGACCTCTGCTCACTCTACAATCACTCTAAAGTCATTCTTGGACTGAAGGCTTTCCGCCTTTGCAGTCAGAGCATCTATCACCCTGATTAATGCCCGGGCTCTGATGGGTGGACCCCAAAGACAAAAGTGATTTCCATGATTCCTCATCCCCATTTTGGGGACAGATGTCTTTAAATGGAGTGAAATCATCTTTAATAAGCATGCATCAGGATTCAGATGGCTCTGGGGAGGGGCCATTAACAGTTTCCCAGCAAAATGCCCTGTGCCAAATCACCTTATACAGTCCCTCAAGGTCCAATAAGGAAAAGGCAATGAAAATCACAGAGTCAATTCAATCCCCAATCAAACCATTATATATTTAGGGCAGACTGGAAAATGCAATGCTGTATTTTTCTTGGCACTAAGGAAGCACTGGGGCTTCTCAAATAATACATTAAAAAGAGGAGTGATTATTCAAGCAGCCAGTGTGCCCATCAGCAGATGACTGGATAAAGAAAATATGGGATATATACCATGGAGTACTACACAGCCATAAATAAGGATAAATTTGGGGCCGGGGAAACGGCTCAGTGGAATAAGCACTTCCCTGGCAAGTGCAAGGGCCTGAGTTCAATTCCCCGGCTCTGCCAAAAAAAAAAAAAAAAAAAAAGAAGAAGGATAAATTTATTTGAGTCATTTGAAGGGAAATGAATTGGTCTTAGTATCATAAGGCTAAGTAAAATAAGTCAGACACAAAAATTAAAAATTTCACAGTTTCTCTTATATAAGAAACCCAAATATATAAGTAATTTTAAAAAAGCAAAATGAAACAGGAAGGCAGATTTGTGCAGATGGGAGGGGGGCCTGGGGAAGAAGAAAGAGGAGAGAGTAGGGAGGGGAAGGAGAGAAATACAATTAAACTGTGGCCAGGCACCAGCTCCCTGAGACCAATGCGAATTTTATGCGTTGCAGACATATCCCAACAAATGAATATAGGAAAGCAAAAAACAAAGAGGAGGCAGAAGGAGGCAGAGGGAAAACCACTGTGCCCGGAGGCCAAAGAATGAACAAGTGGAGGCTGCTGAACTGCTAATTTAGGACTATTTGTAGGGAAGCTGTTTGCTTTTCAGAGCCTTAACCTTTACCTAGCCTTAAAATAGAATTAAAGATTACCCATACAAGGCTTATGAGTAAATCACTCAGACTTTTTCTGCAAGTCCATTGATTCATTTCACACCTATCGATGTCACACTTCAAAGATAATTACGCTACTTCGAGCCGCGGAAGCACTGTACCATCTGACCTCTGTAATGAGAAGATCACGTTTTATTTTTCACCAAGTACTTCACCCTAGCCCTGGTAAAGAAAAGGTGCTCAGGAAGTTATGCGAGAACAGGGAGAATCCTCAGGAAATTAATCTTGAGCTGTGAGGCCAAGAAAAGCCCACGAACAATTGGTCTGCAGAGTGGAGCGTAGAGAGCCTCACAGGAGAAGAACAATAATGGTTTAGGACAAAAGTGGAGAGGCAGGTGACATTCAGACAGCAAGAGAGACAGCAACATTGCCCATGCAGATGGCAGGTGTCCCCAGGCTGTACAGTCGGTGGGACTTCCATGGGAGGCAGGGGAGGTACATGTCTCTTAGCAGAAGCCAAGGGTGAAGAAGAGGGTGGGGAGATACTGGCCATGGCAAGCAGGCTCAACCAGGCTGCACGGGGCAGCCCTGGAGGAGGCGGGGAGCTGCCTTCCCTCTGTGCAACACCTGACAGAGGTCAGCCCAAGGGCCTGGCAACCCCCTACCCACCCATTTCGGTCTTCACACCTGCCCCTCCAGCTGGAGAGTACTGCCACCTACATCGATGTGGCAGTGTGGCATGCTCAGCTTGTCAGCAGGGAGCAGCTCCAGGATCTGTCTCAGGACCTCTGCCTTCGAAACTCTTCTCCCCCTCCACCTAGGAAAGAAAGGTACTGTTGAGCCCAAAGGCAGCCACTGATCTTGAGGTACAGTGCCTAGGCCAGGGGGACCCCCTCAGAGAGTCTGAGAGATGTGCCAGGGAGACCTGGGTCTTGAGGACAGCAAGAGCTGGCTGCAATTCCTTGTTGTTGATGAAGAGAAGAGCTAGGCCAAGGAGACCTATCAGAATCTGTCACCAGTGTTGGTGAGAATTTCAAAGCCAAGATTTAGCAGAGATAGAAGGGAGGCAATAAACACCCAGGGCATTTTCCCCAGTGCTGCTGAATAATTAAACATGGAGAGCAAAAAAAAAAAAAAAAGAGCGAGAAGTAGAGGCAGTGGGGGATAGGAAGGCAAGCTGGCTCTAGGGACAGAAGATGGGCTGGATTGGGATGTACGCAAGAAGAGGTGAGCCCTGGCTACTTCCAGGCAACTACTTCCTTACTCTTTCACTTCTCTGTCTTCTGTCTTAACCGTATTCATCAGCTTCAAGGAAAGTGTCGCTTATGCAGCCAGTTCCCAAGGAGCAGCTCTGGGCCAGGCACAGGGGTGGCCCAGGGAGGTCCAGGAACTCTAAGGACAGTGGGGAAAAGCAAGGGCTCTGATGGCCTCCGTGTGTGCCTGGGCAGTGCGTATGGTGGTGACACACCATCCTTCCATGTGTTCAGACAGGCATGAAGCCCTCCTAGTCAGGCACTCTATGGTGGATGTGGGCGATGAGCCATTCTGCAGAGGCCAAGAGTAAGCCCAAAATGCACATGGGCCTTCAGCATCTCAGAGTGAAGCCAGGAGAGCACACAGGGCGTGGCATCACATAAGCTCCCAGCTCCCTGCCGAGCCCCACTCGGACACTCATTTGGCTTACTTGCCTTGGTCACCAAGTACCAAGAGGCCCAGCCAGCACCCACTGAGAGAGAACCAAAGGAAGGCAGTTCTGAAAACTCTAACTTGAGTCAGAACTTCAGCCCGCTGAAGGGAAGACCTTTTCAGGTACTTCCTGCCCTGGGAGGGCAGAGGGCCCTTGCACAGAGATGCCTCCTGCTGCCAGCTCCCTGCTCCTCACGGAGCAGCCAGTCACAGTCTTCCCAGTCACTGGAGGTCACCGGCCCCACCTTGGACTCCCAGGCAACAAGGAGTTCCCTCCTCCTGTCCTCCCCAGCCGGAAGTGGCGGGCAGCAGGAGGTGGGCGCCGAGGCCACAGGCCCGGGAACCCACCCACCCCTCCGTCTCTTCGCTCGCTCCATCTAGCCTCAAGCCTCCCTGCAGATGGCCAGGACAACAGGCCACCGAGGGCCAGAAACCCTTCCACCTGGACCGTGGAAGACGTGGTCCGGTTCGTGAAGGACGCCGACCCGCAGGCTCTGGGACCACACGTGGAGCTCTTCAGAAAACATGTGAGCTTGGGGCCTGGCTGGCTGGAGAGTGGGGTAAGGGGGGGGCTTCAGGATCCCCAGCTGTGCGGGTTGGGACAGAGCCCTGGGGCACCCTTGAAGGAGACAGAGATGAGGATGACAGATGCAACCACAGGCTTCTTGGAGCTGAACACCCACTTGATTTTGTTCACGAGGGATATTGGTCCCATCTGTTCTCATCTTGGCCTTCGTCGGGAGCGCCTGCTTTCCTGCGCATCCATCCATCCGTCTGTGCCTCCAACAGTCACTTATAGCACACCTACAATATGCCAGGCAAATGGGGAGCAAGCCCATTCCTCAGCTGCTCAGAGGTTTAAACGAAGCATTCAGCTTGGTGCCTCGCTTGCAGATAGCCTTCCATTAGCAGGTATTGTTTTAATTATTTATACCGAAGATGGTAAATGAAAACACAAAGGTGAGAATCAGTATTTTACCTACGAAGCTTACTCTATTAGCTCAATATTGCTGCTGTAATAAGTTACCACAATGTAATGGCTTAAAGCCATATGAATTTCTTCTCTTATAGTCTGTATGTTAGGAGCCTGACTGGGGTGCAGCAGGACTGTGCTCCTTCCTGGATATTCTAGGGAGAATCTGCTTCCCTGTCTTTGCCAGCTCCAAGCCCAAGGTCATTCCTTTGTATCCCCCCTGCCTTCAGCTTTAAAGCGAGTCATATCAAGCAGAATCCTTCACAGCCCCACCCCCTTTCTGTGGTCTGTCTTCTGACTTCCTTTACCTTTAAGGGCCCTTCAGCCCTCCCGATAATCCGCATTTAATCTCCCTACTTCAGAGTCAGCTGATCAGCAGCCTGAATCCTACCTCCAGCCTTACTGCCCCTTTGGCTCATCACCTAACATAATCACACAGAGTTCAGCGATAATGCTATAGATGTCTTGGAGGAAGGGGAAGGAATATTATTCTGCCTGTCACTGTAGCCACCTCCCTCTCCCCATTTTACTTGGTAATGCTGTCATAGGAATCATGCTGTCAGATCCAGGGAGGACCTTCTTCTAATTTAGCCTTTGCATTTTATTAGGCATTGTTTTAACATTGCCTGACAGTGGGGGCTTTGTTTAGTTAGATTGGCCAGATAGGAGCTGGTGGGGGTCTAGGAAGTAGGGTAAAGAAAGAACATCAGGAAATGAGATTCTGAGAGGGAACCACAGATGAGCCCTCCCCCTTGTCATTTTACCAAGAATGTAGAAAGTAAATGATATTAAGTCGGTGCTCCATCAGTAGTGGATGGATGGGTGGGTGGATGGATGGATGGATGGATGGACAGATGAATGGATGGTGGATGGACAGATGAATAGATAGATGGACATGGCTGGTGAACCTTGCTCAGTGATATGAGTCCCCTGTCTCTCCTCTCAACCAGAACACAGCATTTTGTAAGTGAGGAAAGCAACCTGGCTAGCTTCAGGAGTCCCACATGCATTCTGGAGGGTTAATATTTTTAGAGACAAAGGGAGCAAGACCAAGACCTCAAAGGATTGACTCCTTCCTTTAGCATTTCTTTATATTAAACCCTGAGATGAAGCAGGTGCAGCATGTATACCGCCTAATATTATTGGCAGTGAGAAACATAGAGTGTGATTTGCAGTTTTGTAACTGGCTAAAGATAGGAGAGCCTCCAAGAAAATAAAGAAGAGGCTAGGGCAATGGGTAGAAGTCAGAGCCTAATGCCAACCTCTTGGAGGAGATGGAAAGGCTACCTCTAGATTTCAGGGTCGAGTAGATTTCACTTTTCAGTTCTTTGGCCCTTGTTTGGGTAACAGACATTATCCATGAGATACTTGGAACAGAGGTGGAGTTATGTTTGATTTCTTCTATCAGGAAGATCCAGTATCCTATAACTCCAGGGAGCTGATGGGAAGAGAGACGTATAGTATTTGTTTGCTTTAACTTTTTTAAAAAGGAGATATTACCCTAAGAACAAAAATAATGCTCTCTAAATAAATATTTGCTGTGAGCACTATTAACCTTAGCTACCTTTTGATTGCTCTAACCATGTTCTGAGTTTCTAATCCTGTCCCATCAGGAGATCGATGGTCATGCTCTTTTGCTGCTGAAGAGTGATATGGTCATGAAGTACCTAGGCCTGAAGCTGGGACCCACACTGAAGCTCTGCTACCACATCGACAAACTGAAGCAGGCCAAGTTCTAAAATCACCTGGCAGAAGCAAAACCCAAGACAACAGGTCTCAAGATTTCCCTCTGCCTTACCCACATGCAGCTGCCATCACGAAGCAGAGTCTCCTCTTAAAATGAACATTCACAAAGACTTGGCCTTTGTATAAAACATGTGTATCCTTGCCTTTTTATTCAATATGGTTCTTTTTGAAAGGCTCATGTGTTTTACTGACCTGCCAAAAAATTACCCAAGAAACCTGTTATTGTTAACATTCTTGATCTTTTTGTTGGTTGTTCATAGAATGGGTGCTATCTGTGTAATGAGGTAGTGGGGGAAGGAGTGTTGCTGTTTAAGGTGAGCCGTGGAGGGTTCAGAGGCCCCGAGGAAGACTTTGTCCCTGTGGAGGGTGTTGAGCTCTCACAACCCTCCTGCCTCTGCTCGGACCTGAGGACCTCCAGTGTAGGCCTTGCTGGATTCAGCTTGGAAGCTGACCTCTGAGGATGACTGCCTCACCTTCTCTATGTGGAAAACTTGAATTCTTATGTTTTGCCTCTGAAAGAAAAAAGGGGGTTCTTTCCCTAGTTACCTGAAGTACTGTGTTTCCCCACTAGAGGGCAGATTGCCTATGAAATGTCTGGATCTCTGAGCTGTCACCTGCTTCTTCTGAATTCGGCTGGACTAGGGTTTCTAGGAACTGGAACTCTGTCCAGCTTACATAGAAATAAGGAATTTACTCCACAGTCAGCATCGCACATTGCAACGCTGGAAGAGAACACCATGTAGAGGGACTTCACTCCTGCCCACTCGATACTGATGGACGTAAGAGCAGCAAAAGCACGGGCTGGGAAGCACGCGCTGCCTAGAGGAGGTTTCGCCGTCCCTTCCTTTCCAGAGTCACTGCAGCTTCAAGGTGGTGAATCTTCGTGATATTTCTCCATAGGTGTTTCTTGAAAAAAGGAAAATGTCTTAACTAAGCTTTGAAATAAGAGAGTTCTGATTTCTAATTGCATTGCTGGATTCTGTAGCTGTATCTGTGGCTAATTTTTCTCGTCCTCAACAAATACACAGACATGCTATTACTGGGTTTAATTCAATTTACAAATAGGTTTCCTTCCTCACCATGGAGTAATAGAAAAAAATTGATTTTTTTACCCCTTTGCAGCTGTGTCCAGAGAAGTATAATGAATCCACAATTGACTAGGCCAAAGGACAGCCTCCTCTCTGCTAGTCTTTGTATCCTTCTCATCTTTTCTTTCTTTCTTTCTTTCTTTCTTTCTTTCTTTCTTTCTTTCTTTCTTTCTTTCTGTCTCTCTCTCTCACTCTCTCTCTCTCTCTTCTTTACTCCCACTAAGCAGGAAATAGCTTCAAAACAAATTCACCTTTGCCATGGGCATATTCTTTTTCTTAAAAGAGTATCTACAGAGTTAGAGATGGGACCTTTCGATTCAAGGGAGGGTGAGGTTCACCGATACCTCAGGATCCCCATTAGCCCAAACATGAAATAGAAAATGCTCAGCTTCCTTCAGGACACAACCTGAAGGGAGTCTCAGCTGGCAAGTGGAGCTGGACGAGAGCCCAAGTCCCATCGCCCCCTGACCAGCTGCCCTTATATGGCACAGGAACTACACAGCCTTGCAGGCAGCCCTGGCTAGACCCGAAGATCAACCCTCGATTAATTGGTCAGAATTTTAAATAAAGACCATTAGATACATTTTATGCTTGGCTGCTGGGCCCGTTTTAAGAAGCAACACAGAATAAAATGCATCATAGCAAAATCTTTTGTGGATACAAAAATGGTGACTGATCTAGACTGTGACAGAGAAGGGAAAGACGAGAGTATCCCAAACTTATAATTGAGCTTGACCTGGGTGTTACAGAACAGAATGTTTGTTGGCTTCAGCACATGGCAAGACTCACTTGAATCAAGCCTTACAATAGAATCTTCAAATTTTAAGGTGATGAACAGACTCTGTCCCTGAAAGGTTGGTTAAGCTATGTGCTCACTGCTGCTCTGAAGTTGGATAATTCCCCCAGAAGCCCCAGCAGCTTACCTGCTCAGAACTGCCAGCAGTAAGCAGTGTGGTGCACAGCTCCCTAGCTGGCTTTGGCTTGGTTCTTGGGTACTTGTGGTGCCACTTCCACAGGCATGCACCACCTTTAATGAATCACAGCATTAAACTTTCAAAATGTCCAGTGGCCCTCACCTGTGGCCTTCCTGATTACAAACATGGGACCCATGGGACCCCAATGAAATCAGCCCCAGGCAATGTCAGAGAGTTGCCTGGGGTCATTTTCCAGGGAGAGCCTTGTTCCTTATTCAAGCCTAGGAAAAAATTGGAACTGTGTCCCCTGCAGTTGCTGCTGCCCAAGTGCCATCCCATCTGCATGGAGCTCTAAGCTGGCCAGGTTTCCAAAGCGTGGTATTTAAGGTTTGACTTCTAAAAAATCTCACTACTTTTAAACTAAATGCTGCTGTAACAGAGAGTAACCTGGGAGAGGAAATTCGCTTTGCTTGTTTTTGCACATAAATGCAATTAGCTGACCAAATTATCATAGCAATACTACAATTATAATTAATTTTCATCTCTCTCAAAAATCTTGTCAAACCAGGCAGTTAACGAGCTTTCAAATGTAAAACACTCCAGGCCTTTTCCTCGAACAGACCTTACAGGGTCAGGCCACAGGGTCATTCTGGCCCAAACCAGAGTGACTTGAGACCTCACACTTGACAGATACGGTGCTTGTTATTCCATTGTTGTGGCTTGGTTTCAGGTTGTAACGAACAATGATACCATTTTGCATAATTTCAAATTAAAGTGTTTGCTCATGTCCTAAACATTTCCAATTACACTTGTATGTTAAACACTTTGAAAAAAAAAATCAAGAGACAATTCTATTGCCTGAGGCATTTTAAATATTTTATGAAGCACATTGTTTCCTTTGTGAAGACTTTAGGTAAGGGTGTGTGTGTGTGTGTGTGTGTATGCACAGCCTAACACTGCAATTGGAAGAGCCTTAGGAAGTAGGTGGGAGCATATCAGCTAAAGCATTTGTTTGGTTTAAAATGTTGGTTGCCTTTGTCTCCAGGCCCTAGTCCCTGGTCACCCACGGGCTATGAGCACTAGCAGTCCTCTCTTAGGCCAGCAGGGTGTACCCCGAAGCAGTTGGGTAACCAGGAGAGTTCTAGGGTGCTGGGCCTGTAATAAACAGTATTTCAAGCCCAGGCCTTCAGGTGACAGAAGAGACCTCCTGGAGGTGCCAGGCAGAACATAGTGCTGCAGCCCTTATTCAGTGCCCACCACAGAGGATTCCAGGCCTACCCTCTCCCTTCCATGCTGATGCAAGGTTTTTCCTTTCAGCAGGAAAATACAGTGGAAAATCTTGGTAAACCCACTTGTGATGTTAAATCCCTTAAGAAGGAGTATGGGGCTGGGTATGGTTTCCTGGAAAGAAAAAAAGGAAGATAAAATCATAAATTTCATAGGAAAAAGTCAGAGAATAGCTATTCTAACAGTCCTTGTCCCAGATTTGGAGTATATCTTATTTTTCTAATTAAAATTATTTTTTAAATTAGCTTCTGAGATTTGGTTTGTTTGGTTTTTTTTTTTTTTTTTTTTTTTTTGTCAGAAGCAGGGATTGAACTCAGGCCCTGGCACTTGCCAGGGAAGCACTATTCCACTGAGCCATCTCCCTGGCCCCTTGAGATTCAATTTTTAAAGGAGAATTTTGTCAAACTTCTGGGGGTAAATTAGAAATGCCCAGAAGTGACTGGGACTTGAATTTAGTCATTGATAAAAATCCCTGGAGAATAAAAATATTCTGCTTTCTTTCTAAAGATATGGCTAGATCGTTGCAAGCATAAGCAACAGGCATGTGCTGTCTGCTACCCATCTCAGAGGGGCTCCTTTTCAACTCTTCTCCAGTGGAGCTACATACAGGAGGAAGGGGCATGATTCATTTTTGTCCAGACCTCAGGTAACAAGACTCAGAGCTGGGTAGGAGCATATTGTCTTTTAAACTGCCACATTTTGTTGAGGAGGAGAGCGCAACCCTGTGCAGGGCCTGACTTACCGCTGTTGTTTCCTTTTTAAAATCATAAGCAGACTCTAAAAAGACTGAGTACTTGCCTGCTCCTCCAGTGGCCCTTGCCATGTGCTGTAAACCTCCTTGCCATACCTGGCACAAGAGGGCTGTACTGAGTGTCCCTGAGAGGAGCCCAGCAGATGGTCAAATGGCCAGAGGCACAGAAGTGGCTGTTTTCATCTTGCAGAATTTAACTGGGCAGCCATGTCTGGGCATCGTGGGCCTGCCAGGGTGCAGAGGGCTCTGGGCTTCGGTTCCTGGAGTGCTGTTTCTTCCCAGGCTGTCCTGCTCCAAGGCAATCCCTTCACGGACAATTGGAGACAGGATTTTTGGAAATCTAGCATTTGCTTGAAAGAAGATCACTCTTACTTATTGCCACCAGTTAAAGATTATGGAAACATGTCTGCTAACAATTTGCTTTGTGTAATTTGTCCTAATGCTAATAAGCAACAGCTGGGACACTTCCTGTGGTAAATTCCTTTGTGGTTACAGTGGTATCATCCCACATGGGCTTCACTAAAACACTGTTCTTGAGAACACTCACTCCTGCTCCCTCAGGCTCCAGGAAATCCCCCTCACCAAGAAAGAGGCAGTGTTTTTAGCAAAGAATTCGATTCGCCTTTCTTCACTCTGGTTTCCCAAGCAGAGCCCTACACTGGCATGTTTAAAATCTGCATCCAGAGCCCGGGGCTC
>PVKA01000872.1:157169-170158 GCA_004027165.1 Ctenomys sociabilis
GGGGGGGGGGGGGGGGGGGAGTGGCATCTTTGTGTCCAAAGAGTCTTGAGGTAGTACTCAACTTGCTAGCAGCCTCCATCCTGCAGCTCTATTACATCCTCCAGTGTGAACCTTGGTGGTGGTGTTGCAAGGCCAGCATACATGTCTTCCATGGCATCTGACTTGGGGATACTCCCCAAACCTTACTTCTCTAAACAGCTCACTGTGAAATGGGCAACCCTCATTGGGTGTCACTGTACAATAACTACCGGCCGCAAGGGGTGCCTTCATCAGCAGTCGTTAAGCCCCAGTCTCATGTAGGCTCTGCCTGACCACTCCCTCTCCGGCTGTTTCCATCGTTAGGAAACAGCTTCTTTCTCTATTGGGCAGCCCTGCTTATGAAAAAGTTACCTTTCAGGGAGACACAAATATCTGTAGATCAGACACAGACGCTGAAAAAAAAAAGACACTCTTGAAATCTTTCTCTCTTCAACAGAGCTTGTCCTGGCAAAGACCAAACCCACACTCTCAGCTGACCCTGGTGAGTGAATCCAAGTGATGGGCTGGGCTGCGGGGCGCCAGCGGGCGGAAGACAAGCCTCACGTAAACTCACAAAGCAGGCAGACCGTGGTGTTGGTGCCTGTTGGGTCCCAAAGAGATTCTTTCCAGATTCTGGGTGTCCTGAACAAAGAATTGGACAAGACATACAGAAAAGGCAGTGAGGATTTATGATTATTGACGGCGGGGAAGAAGTACGCTCTGCTGAGCCAGAGCCAGCCGGGATGACGGCAGAGCTCTTTTGTATATGGAATTTCTAGATTGTTTCTCCCCATCCAAACAGGCATTTGGGAAGTTGTCCTCTCAGAAGCTCGCTTGGCCTTGTGTGCTATCAAAGGCCCGCTTGGTTTTGTGCCAGGTGTAAATGAAGAATGGAACGTGGCACTCCTCTGCCTGGTCCCGCAGATGGCCCCGAGAGCTGCAGCCCTCCCGGAGTCTGTGTTCTGTGCATGCGCTCAGAGTCTCCATGACCAACGGGTCTGCCCATTCGCTTAGTTTTGTCCCAGTCATACTAGCAGTAGCATGGAATTCATCAGGTCTGTTGGAAAAAAAAAAAAAACAAACTGAATTTTTTATGGCTTCTCCAAAAAGCAAAACAAAACAAATATGGGGGTGCCCTGGGATGATTTTCAGTTATAAATCTGGCTGTGGCCACACTCACATGAGTTACTAAGCTTATGTGAATAAATCCAGAAGGTCCTGTGACTCATTTACAACTGTGAAAAAGTCGCTTTCAGATGCTGAGGCCCTTTATCTTCACCGTACTGATCTGTGATGTTACAAACTAAAGAAGTTGTAATTCGGACAAAACAAGTTACAATCCCTGATAGGACAGCAGCACAGTCTGCTGTGAGGGTGTAAAGAATGAAGCTGTTAACGAGCCCAACTTCTCAGGCTCACCGGCAGGGCCACCGCCAGCAGGTGTTCTGTGAGCTGCTGCAACAAACGTGGGCAGCTGGAAAGCGCAGAGCAGGGCTCATAAAGGGAACGTGCTTCCTGTAGATTCCCTTCCTTTCAGAACTGCCTAGCAATGATTTAAGAGCCAGATCCAAAAGTATACATGACAGGTAGATGACGTAACTTGCCATTACACTTCTGGATCATGCAGTGACTCTCTGAAAATGTTCAGGTTCTCAGAGCTGGAGGAAGTAGACAGAACCCAGCACCTGAACAAGTACCAGCTTCTCCCCCCATTACGTTCTGGCTGGCTGAAGGGAGGGCAGCTCCAAAACACCACTCGATTTACTTTTCCTTTTTAAAAATTTTATTTCCTTTTGTTTTTGTTTTAAGCCCCAGGTTTTATCTATCTTGAGAGAAACAGGCTAAAGGGACAGGCCAAAAGAAGGCAGAAGGCCTTCACTTCCCCCTGCTCTCAACATTTCAACAAACAGGGAACTGGCTTACATTTTATCACCCTCTGTTCCTCTGAGGTTCTCCAATTCTGATTGGCCTAGTGCTCTCCTGCCAGAATTAGAAAGCAACAGCTGGTTGGGCACAGCTTTACTTTCAGAGTCCTTCACTTTTTCAGTCCAAGACACCTCCCCTACTCAGAAGTCAGAGTAGGGCTCCCCTGGCTGCTCATGAGCTCTGTTCTCCTAGTAGTTGTCTTCCCCAGGACAGCTCAACCCCAGCACTGCCACAGCAGGCCACACACACTGCTAATGACCACCCAGCCCTCAGGTGGTGGGTAGAAGAGACTCCCTATCCTCTTCCTGTCTTCTCTATTGCAGGCGATATAGAAATACTAGAGGTTTCTCTTATTTTTCTCCCTAAATGGTTACATAGGAGCCTGGAGACTAAAACCACAAAAATGATTGTTCCTCCTTCTCTTCCTCTTCTTCCTTTTCCTCCTCCTCCTACTCTTCCATCTCTTCCTCCTCTTTTTCTGTTGGGAGCCATGGAAGCTGGAAAATTTGTCAAATGTGTGAGAGTGGGACTAGGCCTCAGTGCCTAAAGCAGTCAAGCTACCTCAGTCCCAACATAACCATCCTGACTGGTTAATGGCAGCTCCTACTCATTAGGCAGCCTTGTGGTATATCAAATAAACACCCAATGGTTGTTCTGGGGGGGGTCCTCTCATCAATCAGGCAGACAGACCACCACTTCACCCAGCTCTGGTCTCCTTGTCTGTCTTTTCCTCATTTCTGCCGCTGTTCCCACCACAACAGACCACGCTGAGAGATCAGTGGATCCTTACATTCATTCCTGCCTCTTTTCCTTTTCTTTCTTTCTTTTTTTTTTTTTTTTTGTCTTTTTGAGACAGGGTCTCACTATGCAGTTCAGGCTGGCCTTAAGCTCACTTTGTAGCTCTAGCTGGTCTCGAGCTCACAACAATCCTCCTGCCTCAGCCTCCCGAGTGCTGGGATTACAGGCATGCACCACCATGCCCGGCTCTTTTCCTTTTCTTTCTTCACTTCCTGCTCCTACTTTCCTTTCCCCTCCCCATCCTCATCTTCTCTATCTCCTTCTTCCCCCCTCTTCTCTTCCTCCTTCTTCTTTTCTCATCATCATACCAAATATTAGTGTTTCACTTTCAGAGAAATCACTTTAAAAGCCCTCATATGTGTTCCAAGGATGTCATCATTGTTCAAACTCTTTTTAATGCGTCTCTTTTACTGTCTTTGAAAGCTAGGACATTCTTAGCAAAGCCATGTTGCAAGTCCATCTTTGTCCCTCCAGGGTGTTTCTTTTCTTTTCTTTTCTTTTTTTTACCAAGCCAAAGCCACTGGGATCCTGTCTGATGAACAGCAGGTGCATCCAACTTGAGGTTCAAAGTGATGCATCTTCATGCACATTAGTTTAGCTTTTCTTGTGTGCCTCCTTCCTTAGTACAGTTTGCAAGAGTAACCATAAATATATTAGGTAGCAATAATTAGAGCCATGCTGTAAATCTACTTTGAGCAGCAATGTTATTTGAGTGTATAACATTCAACATATTCATTGTAATCTTATTACTGTATCTTTGGCCATTGTAAACTGAGGTCATTGCGAGTGTTGGCTCAGCCTCACATCTGAAACCCCCCACTCAGAGCTGAGAGGATGGAATTTGAGGAACAGCTCCCCTTCAGGTAGTATCTCCTTCATACCTTCCCTCAAGGTTTCCTCATCACTTTACAGGGGGCAGAATTTTGGTCCATGTGAAAGAAACAATCTCTCCAAGTATCTTCCACCATTACCCCATGCTTTCTACTGCTTCTCTTTTGTGACTTCTAGCTTTGCTTCTCCTGTGCGACCTCGTTGAGATGCATTCTCTCCTTTTTTCTCATGGGCTTCCAACTCCTGAAGCCAAAACAGTACCACTTTCCCATTCTTTCTTCCTTTCCCTTTCATTCGTTCTTCCTATCCACAGTTTCTTAGTTTCCTTTTCTTTGTTATCGATGCTGGTCTCCCCACCTACAAGCTCAAGTGCTTGAGAAGGAGAGGAAGGGGAAAGAAAAACTGAGCCTAAGCCCTGCAACTTCCCAGCCAGGCGGGCTGACTCTCCCTGGCTTCTGCTGTCCAGAATTCTTGATACTATCATGGTCCTGCCAATCTCTTTCATGTCTAAACTCTGTGCTCAGGACTGCATAAAGGGCCTTGTCTCTTCAGAAGGTTCCATCCTATAGCTACCCTGGTGTCTCAGTCCTCCTTCTTCAAACATAGTGCCCATCCCACTCAGCTCTGAGGTTCAAATGCAAGTGACCTGGATGTGTTGGCAGCTCTGCTGCCTCCCAAGATCCACATGAGGTGCTTGCACATTCTGGGGTGGGGGAGGAATACCACAGCTCCATATGGGACCAGCAGCATTTCCCAAGGCCACTTAGCACCCATGCACCTTGTAGAACATTCTAGAACCAAAACCAGGTCAAAGCTTCATGTTTAAGTGGGGTGAGTTCAGATGGCATCAAAAACATGAGACAACAACCTAGATCACACACATAGAGTGAAGGTTGGTTGTTTTTGTTTTGTTCTTTGAGACAGGGTCTCATTCTGTCGTCTGGCATTCATGATGCCATGCCTTCATGATGGTCCTCCTGCCTCAGCCACCCAAGTACCACAATTAGAGGTATGCACCACAAAACCATGCCCAGCTAAGGTTTTGTTTCTAGATTTTTACAAATCTACTAAAATATGTACACTGTTAAGTGACTTGTGTCTTGGTAGAAAAAGAAGATGATGATAAAATTCCAAAAGGAAATTTTGGTTTGGAGGCAGGAGGAAGGAAGCAAAATTCTGGAAAAGGAATACTGTGCTTATAACCTTTACCCAAAATAATCACATACCTTCAGGTTCTTTCTGAAAGCCATGTTTGTTTCTTTCTCAGGACTAAAAGTCTTTCTGTCTAACTGTGAGAGAATTGGAGGAACTTTGTTTTCTTTTATAATCTGTGGTGTCCTAGGCCATAGTATTTAATTTGCCATCATTTTCCAGCTTTCTCTCTGGTCACTTTAGGATTAGAAAAAGAAGAAAAAAAGAGTTTCTGCCCCTTGGGGGAAAAAAAATTAAAGAATCAGTTGCTTTGTGTAGAGCAAATATTTCCATTTTGTAGACTTTTGTTGATTATCTTCTTTCTATATATCTAGAAGTGATTTTTATTCAGATAAAAATTTTATACTTTAAACACTTTGGGATGAACTTTTTTTCTACACACAAATGAAAATTGATTAATAAAATCTTTCCATCATAATTGTCTTCTGTTGCTATTTTTTTTTTCTTCTCAGTAACACTGAAAATCTTTTGTTAATTAAGTCCCATTATAATATGACAAAGCTTCCCAGAGCTAGAAGGTGTGTTTGACCAGCTACAGTGGCTGTCATTATCCAGCAAACCTCTTACTAAATACCGAGGGCATGCAAGCAGGCAGAAACCCCTGTTCTCTGAGCTCATGAGGTGGAATGATGATGACTGAGACGTTAGGCCTTTTGTGTTGTAAGGCAGTGGGTTTATTTGCAGATTCTTTCTTTCAGCTCAGCCTCAGTTAATCTCCTCTTTCTCTGGTTGTGGCGCTGCTCCTGGTGCCCACTCGGGAGGTTTCCCAGTCGTATCCCAGCTGGGAGGGCGGCAGATGCACCTCTCCCTGATCATGCGTCTAAACCCAGGGTGTGAATAGGTCACCTCAACTCAGAGGAAAATTGGGCTGACTCCGATCCTTTTCTTGTATCTAGATGATCTTTTCTCCCTTCTAATTGAAGGTTCAGAAAGAAGATGTGTGTGCACATATGCCTGGATGCTTCTGTAGTTAGGATTGAGAATTTAAGAGGAAGATCCCCCAGCCAACATTTTGGCACCCGTGGTTTGTGCAGGGCATGTGTGCAAGAAAGGCCTGCAGAGCAGGCAGCAGGTATGTGAATTACTTGATTTTTTATTTTATTTATTTATTTTAGGCGGAACCGGGGATTGAACTCAGGCCCGTGTGCTTGCCAAGGAAGTGTTTATTTCACTGAGCCATCTCCCTGGCCCCTGAATTACTTGAAAAACCATGCTTTCACCTCTCCCTTCCCCCCCAACCAGGGATTGAATTCAAGCCCTTGCACTTGTCAGGGAAGCATTTATTCTTTTTTTTTGATGGAACCAGGGATTGAACTCAGGTCCTTGCGCTTGCCAGGGAAGCGCTTTTCCCACTGAGCCATCTCCCCAGCCCCAAGGGAAGCATTTATTCTACTGAGCCATCTCCTTGGCCCCCTGCTTTCACCTTTTGTGGACACAGTGGATACAACAGGATCCTGAAACATAACTTTAACTATGTTTTACTTAGAACTGTTCAGGATTTCTCACTTAGAAAATAGTGTAGTTTGAGACACTAGTTTTTTTTTTTTTTTTTTAATACTGATGGATCTCATTTTGCAGACCAGACAGAGGTGAATACTCTCGTAACAGAGAGTGGCTTTTACATTAGAGAGGATGAGCCATAAGCCTGTCACCTAGGGAAAGAGTTTCTCCTTAATTTTTGCTCTTTATAAGCATGATGCAATCAGTGTTTCCTAATATTGGGACAATCCTCTCACCTCAGTGTTCCTATGTAATTGTGTCACATAATGGGAAACTGCAATGGGCAATTTGGTTCTGTAATTCGGTTTGCAGAGCATGCCAACATAAGATAACTAGGTTAAATGCAAATAGGCATTACACTGAGGCACAGAAAACAGGGGAAATATGCTGTGTCCAAACTTAGGAACGACATGAATTCTATTCCTCCTGTGCCTCAAAATGTAGTTTATTGAAGTTCTTTATTCTCTAATTTCATCACACCTTGTTCACGCAGATACATTATCTGTGTGTGAACACACATTATCTGTACTGCTTACATTTACAAATTTCTCATTTGTAATAAGCAGACTGCAAGCGTAGCATGTTCTTCAGGGGTTGCACCCATTTTTATAATGTGCAGTGTTGTAATGTAGAGACCGTCACGTAGAAGACACCACACCAAAGTGTTTGTTGAATTTTTCAAAGCCTTTTTGTTATTGCTTGTAACTTTTTCCTTTGGTTCAATTTGTTCATTATTTAAAGGTCTGGCTTTCTTTCTTTAAAATTAATTTTATTGAGAAAGAAATAGCAATGAGGCAGTTTCAAAACAGGTTAGTAGGACAGTAACAATAATTAATACATTGCATATTGTTGTCTTCATAGTAATTATTCATAGTACAAGATGCAGACATGATACCTTGTCTAAACACTATTAGTACAAATCTTCTCATTGTGGCCTTCTTTCAATGTATTTTTGAAACTAGTGGTAGGTACGCTACAATCACATATGTATACTATACAGAAATTAAACAAATTCTCTTGGCCTTAATTATTTTAATACTTTGGTGTTGGTTTTCTTTTTCATTTTTTATGAATAGTTGTTTTCTAGAGTGTATCATGGGTCTGAGTGAAAGTCAAGATGATTTCTAAATTTCGAGATAGCAAGATAATGAGGTTTTCCTATTTGTGTATGAAAGGCATCCATTCCTCTGTGTGAGCTGTGTAGCTTCTGCCCGGAGGCCTCTCTCCATAGCAGCCAACTGCCTTCCCGTCTTGCAGCCAGCCCTGGGGCTGGGGACCCATGTGGAGAACATTGCTGGGGGGCCCAGGTCCCCCACAGAGCACACATCTTCCTGAGCTTTCCGTTGCAGCTGTGACCGTGGAGAGGCAGCGTGTTGCAGGGAAGGACTGAGAGATTTGATAGGAGCTTGGAGATGTGTTCTTCCAGTTCTGGGTCTCTCCTTCCTCAGCTGTCATCCCTAGAGAAAAGAGGGATGACAATCTTCCTTTCAGGAAGATTGAAATACCTTGTAGTGCTGTTCTTGGTCTCCATCACTGTCCTGTGAACCCGGAGCCCCGTTCCTGCTGGTGGTTTGTGGCTGCAGGCTGGAGGTCTTGATTGCTGCTGGGTTTTGATCCTGCCCTAACCTTGGCCTGTAAATCACTGCTCAGTGGCTTCTGTCCTCTCCCCAGTGGCCAGTGGTCCTGACGAAGGCCACCTAGTTCTCCATGGAAACAATTCAGTGAAGGGAAGAAAACTTGTCCCCTGCCAGTGTGCTCTGCAGCAGGGGAGGGCCGGCAGGGTGGCCCCTCTTAGGGGGCCATGGGATACAAGGCCTTCTGAGGCTGCTCATTATCTGCCCTTGGTGTGCTTACAAATAAGCTCTGAAAATATGGACCTTTCTATTTGTCCTCCTCCAATAAAGCCATTTCCAAGCTCATATCCCCGCTCTCTTCACCAGCACAGGTCCAAATAGGCGAGGGGCCTTTCTCATGTATCCAGGAAGTTCCTGAGGTCGCCTTACAAGAAGCCCAGCTATAAGCACTCTCCCTCCCCCAGCTTTTTGGATGCCTTCTACCCTGCTGCCTTCTAACAGGTCCGAACCCCAAAACCCAGCTTCCCCATGTGGTTGTTCTCATGGAGCTTTGCAAATGATGCCACTTGAAATCCTGACATGAGTGCTCTATTTTCTTCTCCTTTTTAAAATTTCAAAGCTGAACATCCTTTGGCACCTGAAGTGTTTCAGTCCTAGGAAGAAAGGGGGTTGCCCCATGAGAAAGGGTGGCACCCTGCCCTGGATTAAAGTGGTTGTTGGATGTGAATGACCTGCCTCACATAAGGATGAGAGCAGCCCAGCCTGCATGCGAGTGACACTTGCAGCTGATGTACCACTGTGTCCCCCAGCGAGCCTGCTTTTGCATGCGCGCCACTCCTGCCTCACTCTCTGTTACTTAACTACTAAAAAAATGCAGTGATTCAGATCCACAGGCCTGGACTGGGAAGTCAGTCACCTTTCTGAAGCTACAACGTAGACTAGAAAAGGTCCCCTCACCTTTTTTTTTTTTTTTTTTTTTTTTTTTTCACTTTCTGTAAAGCTTTATTCCAGAGGGGCTCAGTCCTTCTTGTCAGCTTTCTTCTTCATGGAGGCCAGCACACTGCTCAGCTCCTCGTGCTTCCTCTTGGCCTGGATGTACATCCCCACCCCACTTTTCTTGATGAACTTGAGGGCAGTGTTCATCCTTGGAGACCTTGAGCAGCTCCACCAGGTGCTGCTCGCTCATAGGAGACGAAGCTGCACACCTCCCAGATCATTTCCTGCACAGCTTGGTGTGTTGGGTGAGGTGTCCATGACAGTGTGACTATGTTTTGGTTTGCTCACATTCTTCATCACCCTGTGGCCCTTGCTGAGGCCCATGGCCATGGGATAGCATGGGGCTATGTCTGGGGAATGAAGTGGAAGGAGGATTGTTCCTTGGTGTTCAGTGGTTGCTTGAGAAGGTCCTCTTTTCAGACCCTACCCTATTGTGCTGTAACAGTCTCTGGGCTTCTGATTTAGCAGAACAATAGGGTATGACCACTGCCCTGTTAGAGCCCAGAGCTGGAGGAGTGGCTGGGCGCCTTGGGGGAAGTGAAGAGTTACGGGGTTTGGGTGACTGAGGCTCAGGTGATGACCCGCTGCGGGAGGGGACTTTCCCCAAAGAATGGAAATGGAAAAGCATTTCTTAAGACCAGAATGCGGTTGATTTTCTTGGGCGAGTTACCAGAAAAGAGAATTTCCCACATACAATGTAAATCACTGTGGAAGAGATATTGCTCCATTCTAGGAATTTAAAATGTCATCGCACACAACGAGCGTGGATGGATCTTGCCTTCTGATCTCTAAAATCTTCCATTCATTTTAGTGCTCAGTGAACTTGCACATTTTCCCATTACCCCTTTCATAAAAAAATCATTTTTTAAGTGGAATTGCTTTTCTCCTTGAACTCTTTACCAAGGTTGATTCGATTTCCATCAGGAGTAGCTCCTAACTTAGTGTTAACCTATTAGTTGAAGCAATAAAAAATATTGAAAGATGAAGGCTACTTAAATGAGAAATAGTTCTGCAACTTCCCCTGGGATGCAGGGAACAGAGAAGTGAATCAGACAGTAGCTCTGTTGCAAGATTTAGGCTAACAGATTTGCCAATGATGTTTTGTTAGCAGCGGTTCATCAGTAAATCCCATTAGTTAATAAGGCTATCACTCTTAGCAAAAGCCACAAATTATAGTTTCTTTTTTCCCCCAGGTTGTAGTGTAGACAACATCCCTAAAATTTTGCATCTATAAGTAGTATCTCATTAGCAGGCCCTGGATTAACAGAAGCACATTGAAAATGCCAGTTGTGTACAATTCAGACTGATGCTTGTATCCAAAGCTTGCAGAGCTATGCGAGCCTTCTCCTTTCTCACTCCCTCATCACTTGCTGCTTTGGACTGTGCAGCAGAAAGAGGCAGAGAAAGGTGCATTTTTTCATCACCAACTGAGGAGACAAGCTAACGTGTCCACTGAGAGTCAATTCATAAAAGAAAAAAGTAGGTTTGTAAAAACCTACTTCAAATCACCCACTGGCGACTCCAAGTCCCCCTGCTCAGCAGCCCTGAAGGATACTTTTCCATGGATTTAGTTATCCTAGAAGACCACTCTGTTTCCGCCAACCTCCATTAACCCCCATGACTCTCACTTGCCACTTTCTGACAGGCCTTTTAGAGTAGCCCATGAATTGTGCCTCTCTAACCTCTCACCCTATCTCCTCGCTTATGCTGGCATTTAAATTCGGTGGTCCCACCTGCCAATTTCCTCTGCATGTTCTTGTAACTATTCACTCATTTCTTTCCTGAAGGCACCTTGGAGAAAGACCACGTAGTGCTCCTACCAAAATGGCGCTCCTATCAAGATGGCATCACTGACCCACGTGGCATCATAGTGAATGTACCATGAAGCCCAGTGGATATGCTGCGGAGCTTCTTGGAGATGGGGCAAGGAAAGATGCTTCCCCTGGTGACAAAAACATAGGAAGTAAGTGGGAACCATGAGAAGGTGTAATGAAGGCTTTCTCTTTGGGCCTTACCTCACCTCCAGAGGGTTTGTGTCTGAGAATACTCCCATTCACAGACACAGCCCAGAAGACCTGTGGCTCTATCTCCACAGATACATTTTGTATCTCCACAGTTTAACATTTTGTTTTGTTTGCTCAAAAAGCTCCAGAGGAGATGAATTTGAGATTTTTCTTCTGCTGTGGGTGTTGTGTGTATGTACCAACTCCCCGTTATTCCAGTGCTGAAAGCCATTTTCCTTGTCTCCCACCCCTCCCAGGCGATACCCTCCTATCTCCAGCATTTCTTAGAGCTGCATATAATTTCCCCCGAGAGGACTCTGTTCTCTGGCTGAGCTATCCTTTGCATATTTCCAATTGAACGCTTGTCCTCTTTTGGCTGCACCTCTGCGTCCTTCCACCCCGTGGCTCCTGAGACAGTTTTTCTGAGCATTTTATTTCCTCCTTGTGCTGCCTCCACCCCCATTCCAATGAGAACATCACTGTGGATGTCTTACAGACTTACATTTTCCACCAGAAAGCACATTTCCAAGGTCCTTAGTGACTTGTGAAAATTCCTTCCAAACCTGTCTCCTGGAAACAGGATGGCAGATGAAAGATTTCTTCATTAAAATTAGACACTTGAAAGAGGCATCCAGTAAAAGCCCTGAAAATCCTCAATGGGCCTCAGTCAGCACCGTGCTGGTCAGGAGCCTGGAAGGGAGGCCTGAGCTTCAGGAAAGGGGCAAGATACGGGACACCGGGGTTCTGTCCCCGTCTTCAAGATGCAGAACCCCACTGTCTGGTCTGCTGGGACGCCTGTGAACCCAGTCTGTACATTGTGACTGCTGCTTGAAGCAGCTGGAACATGAGGTGACTGGAGGTCCTCATGACCCACTCTTGGAGAAAGAATGTGATTTATCAACCTGAGAAGCTGCTTAGGGCTCTGGATCTAATTCCAAGCTGTGAGTCCTCATTTCTCTCCTAATGTTTGCAGCTGGGTGGCGCCCTGTCTGAAAGACAGCTTCACAGACCTGAGCCAGCTCCCAGCTGGGGGTTTAACTGGACAAACAGTGCAACTGGAGCCTGGAGGAAACTCCCCGGCAGGGGTTTAGGAAACTCGGGGCCTGGGAAAGCTGTTGTCTAACCTGAATTCCATCAAGAACTGTACCCTAAAAACGGAGAATCAGTTCTACATACACAACCTGTTCCTTCTCTGCATCCTTCCTCCACCCATGCTTGAGGTTTTTACTGAGCCACTTCTCCCTGGGCCTGTTATTCTCACCTGTTAAACAATGAGTTTGAAGAAGCTCATGTTTTTCAAGCTGTGCACTGTGAACAGTCATTGAGCACAGAAAGGGACCACAGACAGGCCTGGCCCCTGTCTCCAAACTCCCCTCCACCCAGAGCTGCTCCCTTTTTATCTATTTGTAAGAAAGTTCATACTGTCCCTCAATAACTGAATCTGCTGAAAGAAGCTGACAATAGACAGAATAAGAGGAGAAAACACATACAAATTTATCAACTGCAAGCTCATGGCTATCACACAAAATCCAAAATTAAAGGAATGACCAGACAGTTGAGGCTTAGACACTGCCTCATAGCAGAAAAAGTGGGAGCTGTAGGCACATTTAGAGATGGAGTAAATGATTTTCGGGGGAGATTATGGGCCCAAAGAATAGACAATGGCCTGAGACAAACTCCCCAGAGCCTAGGAGCGTCTGCCAGAGGTAGCCTTCCTTAGGTGCTGTGCAACGATTTCCCTGAGGGAATATCTGGGGAAGAGGTTCACAACCACTGACCAGCTCCAGGGGCATCTGGCTTTGGGGGGAGAGAGAAGCTTCAAAGAAACCCCCTCCTGCACTTTGGGATCACAAAAAGCACTGAGCGACAGATCAGAGAGCTTGAGGGTGCTTCTGTAGTTTAGAATGTCTAAGCCCATATGCTGGGATGTCAGCTTATGAGCACCAATAATTTTTTTTTTCTTTTTTGAGACAGAGTTCTCACTTTGTAGTTCAAGCTGGCCTGGGGATCATTACATAGCCCTAACAGGCCTTGAACTTGTGGTGATCCTCTGCCTCAGTTGTACCAAGATGCCCAGCTCACCAATTTCTTTTCTCTCTTTCTCTTTCTTTCTCTTTCTTTCTCTCTCTCT